>PVJD01004574.1:0-133325 GCA_004026545.1 Mormoops blainvillei | reverse complement strand
CACGTAACCCACACATCTATTATGATATAAACCATTTCCCCTCCTCAGAAAGTTCCATGTATCCTTTTCTCAGCCAGACTACCTTCAGGGAGGACAATACTTATCCAACAGAAGACATATTTTCTCTAGCACAGAAAAACAATTAAGGAAAGCCAACCCCTCAAACCCAGCAAGCTTTATATTTCAAGCTACACCTAGGCTTATAATCAGCTTCCTATAGAAATGTTGGTGTAGGAATTTGACACACAAACTAAATCCAGGTGCTGTTCTCTTCTCAGTTAGTAGTCAGATATGGAGCCTCAAGAAAAAACAAGGACTTCAATAACATGTAACAAAAGCGTTACTTCTGGAGTGATTTATTTTTTCATTTATTTCAACAGTACCCCAAACAAAATGAGAGTCATGCACAACCCAAGAAATAAATAGTAATATTACAAACCAGCAAAATAATAACCACAGTGTTATTATTATAATGGAATTTCTAACCACTCACTACAGCGATACATATTTGGCAGATCACATTAAATTCTCTATCCCTGCTCTCCAGAAAAGTAGGAAGAATAGCAATAGTAGCAGGAATACTGGTAATGACATTGACAGCAGCTAGTGATGGAGAAGCAGGGATTCAAAACTAGTTGCCTCTGTCTCCATTATGCTCTTTTGATTCCAACCACTGTGGCACAACAGAGGTCAGCACACACACTATTAATATTATATATAACCTGACATTTTGTTATGCCTTTTTAAGGCTTTAATCATGCAGATAAAACACATTTCCTCCTCCCTGCAAGTCCCCACTTTGACCCATGTAGAGGAAAAACTCAACCCACAATTTTGTGCTCTTGGAGAAGGGCTGGGGAGGAAGCCTCCTTCCTCAGTCCCCCGTGGCTGGTCCCTCCTTCTGGGAGGAACTGGAACTCAGCAAGTGAGGAGAGTCTGAGAATGGGCTAGACTCCCCACAGCTGCAGTGGCGCTAAGGGGAATTGGCCTCTTTTTTAACTCGGGCTTTTTCTAGCCAGCCTGTGTCCAAACGGGGTAAGCAAAGCAGGCAGGTCTCTGCTCTCAGTTCTCGTTGCTCCTCTCCCACCCACGCCTGGGTGCAGCTATCAGTTAGGCCAGCCCTTCACCAAGGTCCAGTTTTCTCCCAGCCGCTGGAGAGCAGGGCGAGGCCCCTTTTCAGCCTCTCATCCTGGCCACATTTCTTGCCACTAATGAGTCTGATACTGCGATCAACATTTGGATCCTCGATCTCTTTCCTACACAAGTTAGAATCTTGGAAGGAGAAAAGTAACTAACTAGGATCCAAAACTTCCAAGCAGCCATAGTCTTTACCCTTTGTCTTAGCTCATTGCATCTGAAGACACCTTTTCCTTTCTGGTGTCCCTCTCACTGTATCGTCAAACATGAATACGCTGAGGTAAGGCGCCGGAGAAGGGGTGGGGGGGGTAGTCATTCGGAAGGGTTATCCTTCTCTATATCCTGGCTACTTACAGCTCAGGTAAGCCCTCAGCACTGTTGACAGCTGTTTCCTCATTCCCAGTGGTACGCCATCTCCTCCTCCCACCCCGCCTTGGCACGTCTTTCCCCGCCACCACCGGCAACAACAACGACGCCAACGACAAGAGCATCAACACCAGTACTGCTATCACCACCACCAGCACCCAAGCCATCAACAACGCAACTACCACTCCCAAACCAACGCTGCTCACCAACATGGCTAATACCATCGCTGACAGCTCCACTGCTAACACCAGCACCAACGATACCAAAACAAACACCATGACCTCCATAAATGTTCAGAATTGCAAACTGCTAGTGAGAGCGTTCAACCAGCTTCTTGCCAGCACCGCTGTTACCTTGTTCTCCTCTGGAGTGAAGAGGACCCGGAATGTGAAGGGCACTCCTGGGGCTACTTTGTGGCCAATATCTTTGGGGCTGATTACTTTAAAGTAAGGTGAACTCTCCTCAACAACTTTCACCATCCTTGGAATCTGCAAGAAAAACATATAGTGATGACACTGTGCATGTGAAAATGCAGAGGAGAAAGCACAGGCTTCGTAGTTAAACACGACCTCTCATCTACTACCGACCAGCCACGCAGCCTTGGTCAGCTCTGAGCTTTACTTTCATCAACTGTACCAGGGGGTGACAGTACCTACCTTTATCCCAGTGTCTTACACAAAGTAAGCACTCAGTGCGTTTTAGCTTTAATTTTTATTAACATCATTATTACTCATTTTATTGTTATTGAAAGTCTCTATTCATTTTATTACTTAAATGTGAATATCTTCAAAAACGAACTGCTAATACCCCACTCACACAGTGGAGTTAAGCTAGATTTCCCTCCATTTGAGAACTGCTCTGGGAGAAGAAATCACACTTACTGCACCTCTGCTGTGGGTCCTCACTGTACATGACTTGCCACTTATTTCTTACAATAAACTTGAGCTTCATTATGACTCCCATTCTACAGATGAAGAAACAGACACCTGCCCCAAGTGCTACAGCTTTACCAAGCAGTGGTGTTGAAGTCAAGTCCCGGTCAGACTCCACCTTGCCTCTCTATGAGAAGGTCCTGAGTAAACCCCACTGTGAAGCGAGAACAAAAAGAGCTGTGCAATATCCCTAAGGCCAAGTCTCGGAACAGCTTTGACAGTTTTATTCTTTGAAAGTCTTAGTCCTCGGCCCAGCTTGCCTTGCCTAGAGCAGTATCTCTATATCAGATAGCACACGCAATAAAAGAAATGCAAATGGGAAGAGGATGGGGATGGTCAGGAGTAGAGGTTCTAAGGACACAGGAAAGGGGGAAGATTGTTTTTAAGACTGAAGGGGGCAGAAGAAAGTTAACTAGAGTTAAGTATGATCCAGATGCCTCCAGGGGAAAAATGAGGAAAACAGAGCTTCTGCAGCCTCTCAAAGCTGTAACCTGATAAGGAAGGGAAGAACAAATGCAGAGGGAATTTAGACAGAGAAGACTGGAGAGTGGGGAGGTAAGGAAGAGGTATGTGCAAATTCCATAGGAATAGAAACAGCTTTGCTGGTAAGAGAAATGTGCAGTGACAGTTATGATATGTTGAATGATACTATGGAAGCTCATTGGGAATACTTTTAATAACAGCGTAAGGAAAACAAGAGTAACACTAATATAATAATAACAGTAATAATGCTGCAGTGTCTACTATGTGACAGGCACCAAGCTGAATACTTTACACTCATTATCTCATTTAATATTCCAAACAACCAACTGAAGTGGGCGTTATTATTATCCCAACGGCTTGGAGAAAGGAAGTGGCTTACCCAAAGTCTGCAGCTGGGAGACAACTGGAATGTGAACCCAGAGCCCGGCTCAGCCAGAATCTGAACGCGGATTAGTCTGCCTCTAGAGTCTGGCTGCTCATACCTGCATCCCAACTAGAATCAGGTTGTGGCTTGTAGAGTGTACATGGTTTATTTTTAACATGGGGGTTGGAGACAGATAGAGAGAAATCATGACCAAACAAGCTATGGCTTTTTGCATTTCATCCAGTAAGGAAGCAAATAAAAGGTGAATGGCACAGTGCCCCAAATGTATCTCAGTGGTTCCTTAAGTGTCCATGAACCAAGGATGGAGAGAAGCAGACTTACATCAGCCATCTAGTACAAGGGCCCTGGGAGTACCTCACCCAGAAACAAGTCTGCCCAGCCTAGAGGAATCTGTCTGCTTTTTGCTAGCTGGATTTCCTTAGATGAGAACCCTCCGACACTCCAGCCACATCTTACCAAGAGGCGTTGGGTTATCCACAAGAACTGAGTGCCCTTTGGCAGATAAAACTTACATACGCCCCTTATCCTTGACTTGCCCATATAAACCAACTATAAATCCTTTCTTGTTCAGGGCCAAGGGAAAGTGGCTAAAACTACCCTTTGGACTAACTCCTCTCTGTCTTTCAAAGCCTAAGAAAACTCAAACAAAAGTTTAAAAAGTAATGTAAAAAGGGAGAGAACTGGAAGTGAGAAACTAAATTGGTTGGTAGCCCTACATGAAAAGAGAGAATCCTAATGTCTATGTAACATATCTCTTCTTAAGGTGTAGGAACATAATCCTGAGCCCCTGGGTTTTTGTTTTTTTCTTCTCTTGCCTACACTTTAGCTTCTATCCCATGAGCTTCTCTTGTTAACACTCTTGCAGCAAAAAACTAAATATACCATTTTCTCCAGGGTCTGGTTTTGCTGTCACTAAATCACCCCATCGATCTCTGAAAGGCATCACTGATTCATTTAATGAGCTACTGTACCAAATATATCTGCAAGTCTTCCCATTTGCCTTGGATTCCTGCATAGCCTTTACTGATTTTCCCTTTTTTCTTACAGTAAGAATTTGTCTCCACATTCTTAGACTCTCTAAGTGTTCCTACTTGTCTTTACACCTGAATTTTAGCATCTCTCAGATGTCTTCCTCCCTACCTGATTACTTTTCACACTTAACTGTGCTTTATGCTGACCTCCAGCCTTATTCTTTCTTTCATTATCATTAGATGCCAAGGAAATCTTTAGGCATTTAATACCTTTTCTTAAAATAAACCCTAATTTATCTCTTAAAGAGAAAGGTTTTATCTCGTAAAGAGAAATGGAACAGAAATCCTCAGTTGCAACCACAAAAAGACAAGGTATAAATAGTGGAAGAAGTTGTCCAAAACTATCTGTAGTCAAAATCTGAAAGCTTCCGAGGTAGAAAGGAGGAGATAAAGAAGGGGGAAAGGGATGCCCATTTTTTTAATTAAAATAAAATTCACTTTGTAGAACATAAATGCATTGGCTGAACAGCTGCAATTCATGAGTAGAATCTATATCCTCATTAGGGATTGGAGGCTCTAATACAAAGTATATAAGCGAGAATAGTAATCGCCTTGTCTTAAATGAAAGCCTAGCCCACTGGTCACATAGAGAGCTTCATGACATTCATCTAGCCAATCCTCCACTCAACAAAACGTCAGTGCACATGCTGGGAATTCGCTGTTTGTTGGGCACTGCCCGGGATTGAACACAGAGCAACAACAAACCAACACAGTCTCGTCCTCATGAAGCTTACAGTCAAAGGGCATGTTTTCATGTATTTTCCTAAGTTTATCAAATTAAAGAACTTACCTAAGATCCTACACAACCCCATTTTATTTAACTTCTTATATATCCATGAAAGGTACGGCGATCACAGCAAACATACTCACTTTGTCATTGTTCCTCAAAACCAGTGGAACTTCATAGACTTCACAGGGAGTGTAGTTCTGAAATACAATTTCTGATGGAAAGGGCTGGAATAATGCCTGATCCAGATCAATTCCTGAAAACTTTAGTTGAAAAAGTAAATTAATCATATAGTCACACAGTGGTAGAAATGACTGGGGAAGATAAGAAAACACTATGTAAATCTATGGATATTAATATTAACAACATAGGAAACGCTCAAAAAAGGGTAATTACTATAAACAACAGTTGTTATAATTGGTAAGATTATTGTCATCAACTTCTTTAACACAAAAAATAGCAGAAGTCTTGGTCCTCAGTTTAAATAAAATAGACACTCGTTTTCAGCTTTCAGCTCAGCGGAAGCCTAGGTGCAACTCCCTTCAGTCGTCCTGAATCCAGGTCCATCCTGCACCAGCCGCCTCCACCAGGACACTGAAGTTGATCCCAATGGGATCAAAGTCGTATACCTGGGGAGCACCTGCGGGGAAGTCGGTGCCTCATCTGCCCTAGCCCCCAAAGTCCAAAAAAGGTTGGTGATGGTATCGCCAAGGCAACCCGTGACTGGGAGGGTCTGAGGAGTAGAGTAAAATCGACCATTTAGGACAGATAGACCCAAACTGAGGTAGTACCTTCTTCCTCTGTCCTGATCATTAAAGCTCTCAAAGAACCACCCCAAGACAGAAAGAAGCAAAAAAACCATTAAGTACAGTGGAAATATCACTTTTGAAGAAACTGCCAACATTGCATGACAGATGTGGCACCAATCTTCAGTTACAGAGCACTCTGGAACCATTACAGAGATGTTGGCAGCTGCCAAGGCTGTGGGCTGCCATGTTGATGGCCCTGCCCTCATGACCTCGCAGATGCCAGCAACAGTGGTGCAGTGGAATGCCCAGTTAGTTAAGAACTACAAATGGAAATATTTCAATTAAAGACAATCAACCAACCAATAAGTAAATAAAGCTAATTAGAACATTAATCCAAAACTTCCATTTCTGGTAATGGTCAATAAGGTAATCTGAACCAATTCCCCTCTGAGATTAACAAGAAAAGTGGTATCAACAAATAACTGCTTGGAGGCACTAAAGAGCTAAAAAGATAGTATGATCTAATATTGAAACTATGAATTACCTCAAGCTAATAGCTTGTATACTATCCAACAAATTTTGAGTATTACTATATTCCCTTAAAAATTTAGAGTATCTTATGATGCCCTGTGAATTCATGGCTGTAGCCTTGGGCACCTAGTCACACAGTTTGGAAACTAAAGATATCAGCATCCACCTCAGTAATTTATAAAAACAACAACAAATATTAAAAAATAATAATAATAATAAAAACCCAAACAAATAAAAAGATGAAATAACAAAAGCAATACCAGAAATTAATGAAACAGAAAGTAACTACATGATAGAAATAACAAAGCAAAAAGTTGAGTCTAAAAGACTAATAAAATTGATAAAATACCTAGTGAATCTAATCAAGAAATAAGACAGAAGGAACAAAGATCCCATTAAATAATGAAAATAGGGACATTATGACAGAACCTAAACTGAGGAAAAAGAAAACAAATGGATATTATATAATTAAATGTGAAAAGTTAGATAAGAAGTACAAATTCTTAGAAAAATACAATTTATCAAAACTCGCACAAGAAATAGAAAATTGGAACAGTTCTATAACTATCAGAGAAATTGAATTTGTGAGTAAAAACCTTTCATAGAGAAAATTCTGGCCCAAATAATTTTGCAAGCAAATTCTAGCAAACATTTAAAGAAGGTACAACCAAAATATTATAGAAACTCTACCAAAGGAAAGAAAAACAAAAATTAAATATCCCCTAATTCAATTGATGATGTCAGTATAACTTTCATATACCTAAAACATAGTAAGAAAAGGGAAAATTATAGGTCAACATTACTCATAAACCATAGATTCAAAAAAAGAAACAAAACATTAGCAAACTAAAACCCACAATATTTAAAAAGGATAACATCAAGACCAAGTTCAGTTTATTTCAGAAATTCTACATTTAAGATTGATCAAGAAAAAACAAAATTGTCATTTTCCTCAGAAGGAAAAAAAAATTGTTTATTTAGAAAATTCAAAATAACCATACAGATAAAATGTTAGAATTAATAAGTGCTTTTCAAGGTCAACATAAAAAACAATTATACTTTTATATACTAGCCATGAACATTTAAGAAATAAAATTTATAAACAATACCATTTTAAATAGCATCCCAAAGCATAAAATGCATAGGAATAAATCTGATAAAAAAATGTGCAAGACCTTTATCTACAAAAAAACTGTAAAATATTACTAGGAGGAATTTAAAAAGAACTACATAAAATACAGGAATATAGCATGTTCACAAATTCAAAGATTCAATATTTTAATAATGTCAAATACTCCCTAAACTGATATAAAAATTCATGCAATCCAATAAAAACTATCCCAGTAAAATTTTTTTTAGAAATTAAAAAGGTGATTATAAAATTTATATGGCAAAGCAAAGGATCAAGAATAAACCAGATCCATTTGAAGAACAAGATGGAAGAACTTGCTCTATTAGGTAGCAAGACTTACTATAATTATATTATTACAATACATATCATATACTGTTGCTTATCTAGTAATTAAAACAGTGAGATATTAGCTTAAGATTTATTGTAAATACAAATATAACAGATTAGAAAGCCCAGAAAAAAATCCTTAACTATACAGATACTTGATTTATGACCAAGGTAACACTAAAAAGCACTGAGAAAGGGATATGTTTTCTTCAACAAATGGTATTGGGTTATTCCAATAACCCAATATTCCACATGAAAAATATTCCACATGAAAATTTTTCATGTGAAAAATATTAACCGCTAGCACACACCATTCCAAGTGTATCAAAGCTCTCAAAGTAAAAGGTAAAAAATAAAGTTTTCAGAAGAAAGCTGAAAGGAATATCTTCATGATGTTGAAGATTGAAAAATTCTAATTGGGCACAGAAAATATAAAACATAAATAAAAATATTAGTAAATTAAGTCATACTGACTTTTTAACACATATGTTCATCAAAAGATAACCACTAGGGAATAAAAAATAAAGTCAAAGAATGGGAGATTAGTTATAATACATGTAGTTGATAAAGGCCAGTCTCCAGAATATATGAAAAACTTTACCAAAATCAGTAAGAAATAGACAAAAACATAAATATGCAATTTATAAAAGACGATATCCAAATGGCTACTAAAATGTGAAAAAATGCTCTGCCTCATTAGAAATCGAGAAATTGTAAATTAAACCACAGGGTGACAGCACTACACATCCAACAAGATGATGTTAAAGAGACTAAGAATATTACCTACGAGCATGGATGTAGTGCAACTGGAATTTACACACACAGCTAATGCAAGTGTAAATGGACACAAATACTGTAGAAGAGTGGCAATTATCTACCAAAGCAAATTATATGCATAGCCTATAACCTAAATATTCTAGTTTTATGTATATGTCCAATAGAAATGTGTGCATATTCACTAAAAGATATGTACAAGAGTGTTTATAACAGCATAATTTATAATAGTAAAAATGTGGGGAAAAAAACAAATGCTCATCAACAGTAAAATGGATTTAAAAAAATGTAATATAGTCATACAATGGAATACTATACTGCAAAAAAAAATGAATAAACTACTGCCAAACACAACATAAATAAATCTCAAAAAAAAAACAAACCCTGTAATATTGAGTGAAGTTAGCCAGAAATTAACTGGATATATAAGCTGAATGTATGATCCATAGTTTAGGGGATAGGTCATAGCAAGAGATATAATTCTGGAAGCAATAATTTAAAAAGTGGAGTTTAAAGCCTTGTTCCTAGAAGGGGTCACCTAAGGAGTGGGTTCAGAAGAGAAAGGAGAGGTTTAAGGACCAAGTACTAAGGAGCTCCAACATTTGGTGATCAGGAAAAGGAGAACAATCCAATAAATAAAATAAGAAAAAAGCAATCAGTCAGGTAGGAAGGAAATGAAAGCAATGTGATATGTGAGATACAAGCGAATAAAAAGGTACAAAAAGAGACACTAACTACGTCAAACACTAAGAGACAGCCCACGTGTACTTAACTGGTCAAGCTTAAGAATGAGTTTTAAGAGAAATACACATATACAAAACTCAAAGTAAGGGAATCAGAAGATAGCCTTGCATGTGTAATTACAATGAAATGAAAATGAACAGAAAGTTAAAGATGGGCTAAAGGAAGCAAAGAATGTGTAGAAGGGCAGACAAAGAAGGTCCAACATGTTTGTAACTGATATTCTTAAAAGAACCAAAAATGGCAATCCAAAAAACTGTCTACTTATAGATGAGATCATATGGTATCTGTCTTTCACGGCCTAGCTTATTTCACATAGCATAATGCTCTCCAGTTCCATCCATGCTACTGTGAAGGGTAGGAGCTCTTTCTTTCTTTCTGTTGCATAGTATTCCGCTGTATAAATATACCAGTTTTTTGATCCACTCATTTACTGTTGGGCACTTAGAACCTAATCAACAAAATAAACAAGCAAGCAAAATATAACCAGCAACACTGAAATAAAAAACAAACTGACAGTAACCACAGGGGAGGAGGGAAGGTGATAACAGGGGAAAAAGAGGGGAAGGGTCACCAAGGAACATGCATTAAGGACCCATCGACAAAGCCAAATGGGGGAAGGATTGAGGGTGGGAGTTGGGGATGGGTGGGGTTGGGGAAAATGGTGATGGGAAAATGGTGATGTGGGGATGATGGGATGGGGTGCAGGGTGGAGGTGAGAAAGGGGAGAAAAAAATGAGACAACTGTAATAGCATAATCAATAAAATATACAAAATAAATAAATGCAATCAAATAAAGAAAAAGGAAACTGTCTAGAAATAAAATAAAGGTGCATCCTAATAAAATTATTAGACATCATGTAAGAATAAACAATCTTTGGGCATACAAGCTAAAAGATTAAAGTATCTATCTTTAATCTTGGGTAAAATCAAGTTGGCTTCATACTTTTACATACCCTTATTAAAACCAGAAGATAAAGGGAAAAATGTGTGGCCCAAGAATTTTATACCCAACAAAACTGAAGTTCAATATAAAGGCAATAAGCAAGTATTATCAAACATATAAAACCACAGAAATAGTTTCCATAAGCTCTTCTCAAATAAATTAGTAAAAAAAGAAAAATTAGTAGAGGTTGACTGTCACTCAAGTAAGGAACAAATGAAACTCCTAAAAATAAAGTAAAAGTAACCAACTGAGGGGAGAGAAGATGAGCTGTAGGAAAGTATACTTATTTCCTCATCCTTCATAGCAGGAGTCAAAATACATTAAAATACAAGCAGTATGCACAGAACAATACACAGTCTTGTCTTAGTTATGTTCCAGGAAAGGAGCAAGTAGTCCTTAATTAGGATGAATTATCTTTGAGAAAAGCCATGTTCCTTGCCCTCAAAGTCAGAAAATGTTTATGGGGAAGATAAAAAATGATAATGAAACTACGAGGGCTCAGAGGAAGAGCAAATTTTTATGCAGATCCTTGGTAGGGAAGGCAATGGTATCGCAGCAAGAGCGAAAGAGCCCCGGGGACTCTCGCGTCATGTGGGAAATAACTGAAAAATTCTCAGGAATAGCTGAGGAACCCTTTGAGAGGTTAATCTCCAGCAGTTCAACTGATGGAGGTTCATACCGTAATTTCTACATAAAAATTCAAGGAGTTAAAAAGTGGGAAATAAAGACTTTATTTTATAATCATATGCTCCTAAAACCTAGAACATATGGCTTACGTTAGAATATAGAAGCATGTTAAAATAACTATTTTTTAGAGTCCAAAAGAAAACACTTGTTATTGGAAATGAGCCACAATACACAAGTGCCTACTTTAATAAGCAATTCTACCTTCTTCCTTTTTAGTGATGACAGCTCAGGTAAGAAGAGATTTCTTGTGCTAAGATGATAACTTAATTAGGTTTGGCTAATATAATTCCTCGAATTACCCCTAATCTGTAAACAACAGTGTCTAGAAGTGGCTAAGAAAAAAATGTGAGTAGTCAAAAGTTATTTGCCCTAATTAATTTTAATTCTTTCTATATCAAATCAGAGATATCAAGGTCAACAGAGGGGGAAAAAAAAGAGTGTATTAAACAGCCAAATAAAAGATTAGTTAGCCCAGAAACAATAACTATTACTTAGTGAGTGTTGCTTGAGAATGCTCACAGTGGCCAGCGCCTACTTTACATGCTAGTACAACAGAAAGTTATCTACCTTTTGATGTGTTGTCTCCCCCATATCTAAAAGTTCGATGATCTGTGGTCGGCACATCAACCGTGTATTAGCCAGTCTCTGTTCTGTGGTCAGGGACATTTCCTTCAGGAACTCCGAGGGCGTTAGCTAGAATTAAAAACGACAGGAGCCCAAGATTCACAAATGGTTACAATGAAAGAGTGTCTTCATAAATTCCAGTAATGAATAATTTGTGTTTGCAGCTTTCAGGATAATTCTGGAATGCCACTAAGTTCCCTTATGAAATATTTAAAATAACTAAATAATACAAGAGAAGTACTCATGCACTTTTGAGCTCTTTGCACAGTAATTTGAAATGACATGTGGTTGCCGTTTCCTTCTGATCTTGAAGAAACCACACAAAGGAACCTGGGGGGCAGGGTGAGTCAATAAATTGCACAGGAACATGTCCAAAGAGCTTAACTTTTATGCTCAGAAGAGGCATCTGAGCATAAAATTCTAAGTTTCTAAAATCACTTTCAGGCTTAAGAGCTAAAGAGTTTGAAATATGTCTTTTTCTCAACTGAAATTACAACACGAAAGCAAAGCTTTTGAGTGTTCAACTATAAGGTTATATCAGGTTAAAGAGTAACCTTATAAAGTGTATGGAATCTGGGAAGTGTGATTACACTGCTTAGGAATAAGCATGAACTTTTTAGAAATCACAAGAGTTCATTTAGACCTTGTTTTTAAAGAGATCTAAGCCAGTCATCATATCTGGCAGCCAGTCATATTCACATACCCAAATAAGAACTCAAAATGCTTTCAAGACTTTCTAAAGCTATGAGGGAAAAAAATGTAACCTATCATTTATCATTTAAATAACCGAACAAGGGTTTAGTTACCCAGGACTAATCACTATTATTTAGTTTGTTGTGCTGGAATGTCCACATTATTTCCAGGACCTTCTTTCTTTCTAGGAAACGGTTTTTTAAATTAAACTTATAATTTTGAGATAATTATAGATTTACATGTAGTTAGCTGTTAAGAAATAATACCAAGAGAAACCAGGTATCATTTGCCCAGTTTCCCCAAGAACAGTGCCTTGCAAAACTACAGCACAGCATCGCAGCCAGGATATTGACAATGACACAGTGAAGACGTGGAATGTCTCCACCATCAAGGGCCTACTTTAGATGCAAGGAGACTGTGATCATTGGCAGCAACATAATGCCTCAGCATGTGCCAAGACTTTGAAAAACAATCAGAGGAATATAATTTAGCTAATTTGTTTTGCCTTGGGTTAAAATCAATGCTTTTCAAATTTCCTACAAAATTATTTTCTGTGATTGAATCCATTTAAATGAAGGCATATTTCTAATATAACTTTCAACTTGGTTTTTAAAAGTTTTTTAGAAGGAACCCAGATTAGAGGTCTAAAATGTTAAAGAGGTATCAGCTGTGTTGTGATTTAAATAAAAATAAAGTCTTACAAGCAAAAAAAGTCAGCAGTTACTTTAAATATGAAACAATAACCACCACAGAAGAGAATAATAATATATTTTATTTTTCAAACTGAAATGTAACTTGAGGCCAGTTTTTAAAATGCAGTGAATAGTATATCTAACACTGTAAATTGTTATTGACATTTTCTATAGTATGTAGTTTATAATTCAATTCTCACCAACTCATTATAATTCACTGAAAATGTTTATATTGTATGTCAACTATAATTTAAAAATTAAAATATAAATATGTTTTACTTTAAAGAAAAACATATGTATTTTTCCTACACTATAGTCATTATTTTAATATTCTATGTTCCACAAATGCACAAACAAAAATAACTCTGGCCAAACAATAGTAATAGGTTGTTTAGGTTAAAACCTATAAAATTCTGGTACTTGATTGTTTTTGAACTACTCCAATGAGAGTTTCATAGGAATATTTAGAAAACCTAATAATTTGTTTGCATAGTCTTATTTCAGCTGCTTAACTTAAGCAATTCAAGTCTCTGTTTCAAAGTATGTGCCATAATTTCAAAACCTTCTGAGGCTGTAAGAGGTGCCCATATGCTCTGTAACAAACCACCATGTTACCTAAATTTATATTGTCAGTCAGTAATTCTCTGCTATTCTGTTAATGCCAATTAGCAGTTGTCACTCTCCTGAGGAGACTGCATTGAGTATGTCGCCCTGAAATTCTCTGGTGCATTACCATTTGGTTTACTTCTTCTTCTGTAACCACCTTTGGACTCAGCGGTGGCAAAACCTTGCTTTGGAATCCTTTAAGCATTCTGACTAACCCCATTTGAACAGCCCCCATGGACTCCTCAAGTCGTCTGCTTGTCATTTTTAGTTCTTTACTTTGATCACCTGAGAGTGAAAAAAAAGTTTTAGAATACAGTTAATTCCTGAATGCAGGTCACAAATATTTTTTTAAGCTTTTTCAAATACAGGGAGGTTTAAAAATACTGATCTTCAAAAAGATATCAAATGCTTGGAACAAATGACTTAACCAAAGGAGTCTACCACGTAAATAGTCTAGATTTAGCCTTCACCCAAAGTTTAGAATCCCTTTTAGAGAAACCAAGTGATTCTGGATGAAGCTCACAGAAGACATGGCAGTTCTTACATTTTGCCACTTTTATCTTCCCCAGATAAGTAAACACTGCTCAATAAGTATATTTCATAATTTGCTATTTTATCTGTTATTATAACTACTGTCAAATAGATATAATGATATCCTCTCATGATACCCTTTGAACAGAAAAACATTTATGTCTTCACAGTTGGGCAAAGACTCAAAGGCGGCAGCATGAGATAAGATTGGAAATAGGAAGTTTCTGGGAAAGTTGTGGAGCTTAGTCATAAACAAGGCATTTAACAGACACCCAAATATCTCCAAATCAAAGAAATATGACATCTCTTTTGCATATCCTTCTTTATACTTCTAGCAAGACATTTGCAATTTGGGGGGCCCATTTATTACTAAGTAGGGATTTCTGTTTTCAGTAATAGTAGGTTAGGTTATTCAACCCTTTACCAAAACAAAACAAAACAAACAAAAAACCCTAACTAAAAATACTGAATATAGCATCAAATTTATAAAGAAACCTAAAATCATTAAAAAGTTCACAAGACAGTAAGGCATTACCAGACCAAAATGGAGGAGAAAGAGGTGCATAAAGGAAAACAGATTTGAATGAAAATGTACACTGAAGTAAAGCAGTAAAACACTAAAAAAAATGAATATAAAATTTTTTTAAAGGAAAAAAGATTACAGTACAAATGATAGACCTAGAAGACAGTCAAAGAAGGTCCAACATGCTATAACTGGAGCCCATAAAGATGAAAACTAAAGTACTGCAATGGAACTAATATTCAAAGCTATAAACCACGAAAAATTTTTAGAAAGAAAAGAATACAACCAAAAGAGGTCAGTGGGTACCTCTGGATGTCATTGGGCTTTGAAAAAGCAACTTGTAAAATGGAAAAACAGAGAAGCAACATTTTCCAAAAACTTTAACAAGTACGCACCAAGAGTTTTAAATGCAGCAAAGCTCTCCATTGTCCCCACAATTATCAAGGCTACTGAAAAGGAGTTTGAGCATGCAAAAAGTCAAAAGCTATGGTAAAGATGTTCCCTTCCTGAGAAATCTACTAGAGCGCAGGTTTCACCCAACCCAAAGGTGACTGGAAAACCTCAGCAAAAGGACTGACAATGAATGTTTCATGTACTTAATTATAGAGCTAAGATTAAAATGAAGTTGAGGACACAAGGAGAATACAATTTAAATATTATACTTTATGACAAACTAGAAGGACTGCAACTTTAAAATGAAAGGAAAAAAGAAAAAATCCAAAAGTTGAATAATAAGCTCATTAACAATTGTATAAGAACTAAGTGGGAATCAAACCCTTTAACCAAACAGAATAAAGGAGGATTTATGGACTTATGCTAGAAAGCCACTATGATGGCAGACCATGACACTTGTTTGCAGGTACTCATGTATTTGTGTCATCCCCTTCACTTTAGTGTGGCTGTACTTAGGTATCCTAACAAATATGACACAAATGATGGATGTCGCTTCTAAGATTAGTTATAAAGAGGCTTGGTTCCATCTTGTGCACTGTCTGGGTCTCTCAGGTCATCAGCTGCCACATCGTGAGGACACTCAGGAAGACTACAGAGAGGCCCACGTGGTGAGGAACCAAGGTCTGTCAGCGATGACATGAGTAAGCCTGGAAGTGGATCTTCTGAGGCCTTCCAACAGCCATGTGAATGAGCGCAAAGGCAGGTCTGCCAGCCCCAGTTGAGGCTCGAGATGGCAGTGTCCTAGACAACAGCTTGACTGGAAATACATGAGATGCGGAGTAGGAGGCGTGCAGCTAAGCCACACCTAGATTCCTGACCCACAGGAACTGTGAGAAGACGAAGTCACTGTCCGGAGCTATTAATATTTGGGTAATTTGTTATACAGCAATACACAACTAATGTAGGCATTATAAAGGGTTTATATACAAAGAGAACCACTGAACATAAAGATAAACCTTCCTAAATGCCAAAAGAAATTTTAGAAAAAAGCAAAGAAGACATATAAACAGACAAATAATACATGAAATTATTACAATATAAAATAAAGTAGGAAGTGAAAGTATCAAAAGGATGGAAGAGATGACTGACAACTTCCACCTCCCTCACAAAAAGACTAACTAGAAACTATGCATAAACAGCGCACCTTTGAAAATACCAGAACATGAGGTGAGGCTGAAGCACCCACTTGGGTCACAGAGACATGGAAAAACCTCAAAAACATTTTGTTAAATAATATACGCCAGTCTCAAAAGACCACATATTGACAATCCACTCACCTGAATTGTTCAGAACAGAGAGTAAATTAGTTTCTCAGCACTGGGAGGAATGAAGGAATAGAGGGGCTAATAATAAAAGGTATGGGGTTTCTTTTTGAGGTGATGAAAATATTCTAAAATTGACTATGGTGATGGTCACACATATTTGTGATTATCATATTGTAAAAACTGTTGAATTGTATGTAAAATTTAAATGGGTGAATTGTATGGTATGTGAATTATATCTCAATACAGTTGTTAAAAATAAATTTTAAAACACTTAATCAATTCTTCAAAATTAAAACAAACTGAAACAAATGAACTTTGCTATATAACAAGTTGGAGTCATAACCATAAAGAGAAAACAATTATTCTGACTGACCTTAAAACAAAGTATTTTGACTATGTATCTTCAGTAGATAGTTCTCTTATTGTTGGTCACAGCACTGGTAATAATATTTTAAAAACAAGTAGTTACATCAATATTATTAGGAGCCAAGTATTTCAGCATTTAATAAAGTATAAAACCAAGTAAGTTCTTAAATTAAGAAAACCTATCATCTCAAGTTTAAATTGAAAATACGTGTGAGCTCATGATTACTCTCTTTTAAATAACCTATCTGCTGAAAGGGCTCATAAGCAATGAAAGCCCAGTAAGCAATGGCAGTCCAGGGACATGTTGTGGCCTCTAAATACCATCTCCCACTAAAAGGAACTACAGCTCCTTAGAAAAATGGGTAAAATTCAAGGGCTGGGGCACAAAATATATAAGATGAACTTGGAGCATTCTATTATACTGCAAAATAAGGATGTTAGCAAAGGCTTCCAGGCTTGTTTCTAAAGGACCCAGAGCAACTTAAAGGAGCTTCCACTCCCCAAAGATAAAACAATGAATTAGTCTATAAAAATCTGAGTTCAAATGATACAAAGAAAATCATTAGTCACTTTTTGGACCCCGCTAGAGTACTAAACTAGTTATTCTGGAAATAATAAAAGGGGAGAATCAACCATTTATCCTGCACTTTTTTGTACAAATTGCATTGCAAGTTAACCAAATAGTTGATGAGTCAAAATTATTCTTCATAGAAGAATTCCAGGTAATAAATGAAGAAGAAATGACAGGAAAATAATCACCATTTTGAGCCCCCAATGAAACAAACGATCGCAAGTGCTAAAACCATGAGAAAAAGATGTTGCTGAAGAACTTAATAACGGTTCAATCAGGCTAACAACACCTGAGCCCTCTAAATCAATCTTAACGCTAACAGAGTGAAAACCAGACATGCCATGTGCTGCCAAACATGGTGCACTACATTGCACCACCTGTGTAAAACTATTAACAAAAATCTAAACCTAAGTCTAATTAAGCCTCTAGACCCACCAGCCAGGTTTCAGGAGACAAAGGAATGAAGGAACATACATATTCTGTAAGTAAGGCAAATCCAACAAATGGGAAATATTATTGGAAAATGACCTAGTTTTTTCAATAAATAGCATGAGAGAGAGAAAGAGAGAGAACAGTTATGAATTTAAAGTTTTATTACAAGGGTGGACCTTGTTTGGATCATGATTCAAATGAATGAATAATAAGTGATATAAAATAATTATTGGGGTTTTTATAGAATAATGATATTGTGGGTATAATTTTTTTTTAGGTTCTTATCTGTTAGGAATATTTAGCATTTATAGGTAAAGACAAATTATGTCTGAGATTTATTTTAAAATACCCCAGGAAAAAATATGTCTTGGGAGTTAGTGAGTATGGGTGTGTGGGCGTGTGGGTGTGTGGGTGTGTGTGTGTTAGGGGTAGAATACATGAAACAAGAATGGGAGAATGTTGGTAACTGTTGAAGCTGGATTATACATTCTCTCTTTTGTGCATGCTTTTAAATTTTCATAATTAAAAGTATTAATACACTAAATCAATATTTAAAACTGGCAAGGGCCACCACTACCGATAAAATAGAGTAGACATACTTTTCCCTATTCCTTCTGCCAAATATAGCTAAAACCCTGAACATTACATATACAATAAACATTATATATTAATGTATATCATATATACTATAAACAAAAGAAGACTGAAAGGCAGATAGAAGATTGCAGACTTGCTAGGAATCTCAGAATCCAAGGAACCCTCAGTTTTCTTTTGCCTCATATATACAGATGGTTGCTGGAGAGGCCAGGTGAAAAGTAGAGACTTCTGTCCCTACTAGAGAACCCTCCCTGCATCCCTCCAGGGAGTCAGTGGAGATCATATTGGGAGACCCCAGATGCTGCAAGGACGTGTACGATTCATAACTGTCATGACCACCATAATCATAACCCACCCATCCCCCACCTCTACCATCTCCCTTTGTTTTTCTTTCATCCTAAATGTCTCAAAGACTTATTTCCTCATATTTTTTCCTGCTTTCTTCTTCTATTCCCAGGCCATTCCTTTGCCAAAAAGTCAAACAAAAAACTGACATATTTGCTCCCGGTTTAAATCTCCAGACAAGTAAAAATATTTTCCACACAGTGGGCAACATGTAAGGTGAAAACAAATTTCTAAGAATTTCAAAGCCAAACACTATATTTCATACGTATACATGTACTGCAGTAGCCCACATGCGTTTAACACATTAAAATAAATATATAGTTTGATTGATAAAAATGTTTTCCCATAATTTTGAGGAAAAAAAGTTCCCCCTCGGAAGGTACTGTCAAAAGTAATAAACCAAAACCCTGAGAAAGTATCTAGTTTCCATTAAGACCAAAGATTTTGGAGTCATCAGATCTGGGGTTTAACTCTTCCCAAGCTTCAGTGTTCTCATTTGTAATAATGGAGGTAACAGTAACAAATTGCCCCAAAACTTAGTAGCTAAAAACAATTTTTGAATTCTCATTTCTCATAGTTTCTGTGATTCAAGAATGTGAAAGAATCTGGGCTAGGTGATTTGGCTTGAGGTCTCTTATGAGGTTGCAGTCAAAGATAACCGCACAGGCTGTAGACATCTGAAAGCTCGGCTACGGCTGGAAAATCTCCTTCCAGTAGAAAGGAGATAAACATCTGTGCAATGATCACCCAGATAGAAACAGATCACCACCAGGACCCCAGAAGGCCTCACTGGGCTAGCAAGCTGGTCCTGGCTGTTGGTATGAGGCCACAGTTCCTCTCCTCACGGGCTCTTGGAGTGTCCTTGACTGGAATAATGACCACCTATACCTCCAGAGCAAAACGTCCAAGAAACCACAGGAGATGCTACAATGTCCTTTGTAATGGAGAAGTCACACACCATCATTTACGCAACACCAATTGGTCACATAGGTCAGCCCTATTCAGGGTGGGAGAGGCCACATAAGGACAGACTCAGGAAGTGAGGATCGTTGGGAGTCATCTTCAAAGCCAGCTACCACATTCACAGCATTCATTTATTACGAGGATTAAATGAGATATTTGTAAAGTACTTCAGAGTACCCGTTGTTAGCATTATTATTAGCAGGAAATTTGATTTAAAAAACTAAAAAAGACAGAAATTTCATTCAATCAGAGCTTGCTTTCTGGAAGTAAAAGCACATGAAACTGTTCACTTGTCTTCAACTTATAGTCAGTGAGGGCAGGGGCAATTATACTCTGGGATGTTGATAAATATTTCTTTACCCCAAAACACCATTTTAGCAGGAAAATATCACAGAAAAAAAATAGGCAAAATGCTCAAGTAAAGGCAACATCACTTTTGTTGTCAGTGAGGGGTTCTCCAGGCACTCAGTGTGAAAGGAATAATTTTTATTTTTTAATCCTGCTTCATCTGATTTTCTATTGTGTCCAAAGCTGTTATGCTCCTTGGCTTTCTATTTGTTTGATCTCTTTTAAATTGGATTACTTCAGAGTCATAGGTTTCACAGTAGCTTCTGTTCACTTCCCCTTGAAATACTTCCTAAAAACAATCTGACTCTGCAGGACGTGTGACTTATGAGATCTTAGGTTAACAAAAGAGAGACAAATTTCAGAAAGAGTTCTCTTAGCCGACCCATTCTGAAGAAAAAAGAAAATGAAGATGAATTTTGTTCCGGTCACCAAGTCCAATGGCGCAGCTGGAGGGGGGTGGCGGGGCACGTCCCCATACCAGCAAGCAATTCTTGGGTGTCCTACAATTCAATTCAATTCTGACAATATCTACATGGACACAGCCTCAGATTCCGTAAGTTAAGAGTTCAGTCCTACTCCCCCACTTCAGATGCTAGTCAAAAGCTCAGAGGTTCACCTTCCAGCCAACTGGCTATAAATCAGAGGTTCCTAAGATCAGATCCTCAGGTTCAATTAATTCAGTAAAGCGGCTCCCAGAACTCAGGAAAATATTTTACTTACTGGATCTATTTTATTTTAAAGGATATAACTTAGGGACAGGCCAGACGGAATAGATGCACAAGGTTTGGTATGTGCGAAGGGGCTCAGAACTTCATGACTTTCCTGGAGGCACCACTCTCTCCCCAGGTCACATCGTGCTCATCAACCTGGAAGGTCTCCCAACTCTCCCCGCAACTGAACGTTCCAAACCTCTAATCACATGGTTGATTCTCCTGGCAACCAGATACCATCCTTAGGGGACTTCCAAAAGTTACTTTATTAACATAACAAAAACAGCTTTATCACTCTCAATGCTTAGGAAATTCCAAGGGTTTTAGGAGCTCTGTGTCAGAAAGCTGATGAAGACCAAATGAACATTTCTTAATATTAAATCATAATATCACAAGATGTACAGTGAAAACTGATTTTTCCTAGGTCTCAAATTATAAAAAGAACTGCTTCTCCACAAGGAAATGTCAGGAACTGGAGGCTTGTTCAAATTGTAGAAGCTTCCAGGCAAGACATAGGAAGGAGAAAAGTCAAAACAGCCAACTACAGGGCCATAAATGAAGAAGGTAAATGACAGGAACAGATAGGGCCATAGCTGTAGAAAGTGCTTATTCTCATTTGTGAGTCCCAATTCATATCATTTTTAAGACTTACACTAAGAATCTACAAATGGTTCTAAAGTTCTAAAATAGGTTACTTTCTCACATGGGAACTCAATTGTTATCTTTCAATTTAACAAATAATACAGTACAGTAGTCTCCCCTTATCCAAGGGAGATACATTCCAAGACCCCCAGTCTGTAACTGAAAGTACTATGTTTTTTTAATACATACATATATAACTTTTTCACTTAAAGGAAGCACTTTACAGCTTCTCTTTGGCAGATCCAAATGGCCAGCATCATTACTCCTGCACTTCGGAGCCATTATTAAGTAAAATAAGGGGTCCTTGAACACAAGTACCATGTTACCACCACAGTCACTAAGATAACTCAGATGGCCACTAAGTGACTAACGGGCAGAGAGCATGTACAGTGCAGAGACACTGGACAAAGGGATGATTTACGTTCTGATGGGGCATGGAGAGGCTTCATCTCAGAATGGTACACCACTGTTTATTTCTGGAATTTTCCATTTAATTTTCAGACAGTGGTTGACCTGAGTAACTGAAACTGTGGAAAGCAAAACCACGGAAAAGGGAGAACTAATGTATCTACTATATGCAAAGCACTCTATTAGTTATTTATGCATATTGCTTTTGAGGAGTGAAGATGAAACTTAGTGCTGTAGCTATTAGCACATGGTAGTAAGTACCCAGAAATCTAACTGGATTGTTACTGCATATCTGACCACATACAGGTTTGGTCACATCTCTAAGTGAAAAACTTAGAAAAACATGCAATTTAACTGAGGCCATGGTGCTTTTAGTTCAATAAGGTAGAAAAAGATAAAGTGACATTGTCTTTTAAAAGATTTTATTGTGAAACATTATATGCATGCAAAAATGTCTCTCCAAAATGTGCAGCTCAATGAATTATTATAAAATAAACATCTGTGCAATGATCACCCAGATAGAAACAGATCACCACCAGGACCCCAGAAGGACCGTCACACCCCATCTCAGTCACTGAGCCCTCTCTCCCCATTAGCTAACCACTATCCTTACATTTGTAGAAATAATTTCCTTGATTTTCATTTATAATCAAAGTATGCAAGCCTAAACACTATAGTTTTACCTGGTTTTTAATATTTAGAACCATGAAATCAGACAGTATGTAATCATTTGTACCTGGCCTCTTCTGCTCTACTTTATGTATCTATTTTGTTGCACATAGCTGTAGTCTGTTCCTTTAACAGTTGACTCTTTGAATATACTAATATTTATTAATTCATTCCACTATTGGCTAACACTGGGTTGTTTCCAATTTCAGGCTATCATGAATAAGCCAGCTGTGAACCTTCTTGTGAATGTCTCTGTGCCCAAAGACAAGCAGAATATATATAAAAAAATGGAACTGCTGGATGGTAGGGTAAGCGTATCTTAAACAACAGTAGATAATTCTAAACAGTTTTCCAAAGTCATTGTACCTATTTATATACTCCCACTAGCAGTGTATGAGATCTGGTTGCTATTAGCAACCTAAATTTTAGCTATCTGGTGAGTGTGTCTTCATAGTTTATTGTGGTATTAATTTGCATTTCCCTGATTACAAATGAATTTGAGTATCTTTTCATATGTTTATTGCCCATTGGGTATCTCCTTTCATGAAATGCCTGGTTAAATGTTCAAGTCTCTTAACTTTTTTCAGTTGGGATGTCTTTTTCGTATTCATTTATGGAAGTCCTTCAAATATTCTAAACGCAAGCCCTCTGTCAGCTTTTGCAAATGTCACTGCCCACTCTACAGCTTGCTTTTTCATTTCAAGTGACTGCTCTCAGGAGCTCTAAGTTTGAGGCTCACTCCCCTGGTTTCTGTTCTCCCAAGACCTAGCCTCACTATTCTTCGCCATCTCGTTAGCCTTCTGGAGCAGAAGCAGGTTTGTTTATAAATCTGTTCAGTTTTTCTAGTTGCTCCCAGCAGGAGGGTGAACCTGCATTGCCCTGTCCACCGCTCTCAGAAGCAGAAGTCTTCACGTACCGTGAGTAGATGATATATGGGGAGCAATCCAAATAAATGCCTAAAGAATTTTCCAATAGGAACTTCTTTTGAAATTTGAAGATGAAATGTAAAAATGAAACACAATACAATAGTCCCCAGAACTAGTAGAAGTCTACTAATAGCACTGCTCAGGTGTCTGTAATTAACCTGGACAATCTATTCAAGCACCAAAACCAAGATTTATAGAGCTGATGTCTTGGCATCTTGATTGTCAAGGCATAAAGCTGACCTACAATTACTTATACAATTATTTATAATACTGTGAGGTGAGATGGACACTTCATGCATTAACACTGAATAGCTAAGCTACTCGAGGAACTTTAATGGTCAAAAGTAAACATTTTAAATTTGTCTACCAAGCAACCAAGAACATATTTTCCAGCCCCTTCTCACTTGAAGAGCCCAAAAAAGCAATAAATTTTTTGAAAAGGTATATCAAAACTGAGACTCTTCAAGCTTTAGCTAAATCTTCTTTCAGAAGGAGTTGTGATCCACGTAGGGATATAGATTATGAGACTCGCTATCTTGGACACCCTCAGATGACGAAATGCATAGTTCTTGTCTCTGAAACACCCATCCTCTCCTTCCACGTCCATTAACCCTACTGGCATATTCTGTTGCCATTCTTTCTAGGTTCTCAGGCTGCCCTGTTTCCCCTGATCAAACTACAAGGTTGTTTATTTATTTATTAGAAAGAGAGGCTCTTTTTTTTTTAAAGATTTTATTTATTTATTTTTAGAGAGAGGGGAAGAGAGAGAGAGAGAAAGGGAGAGAAACATCAATGTGTGGTTGCCTCTCACACGCCCCCAACTGGGGACCTGGCTTGCAACCCAGGCATGTTCCCTGACTGGGAACTGAACCGGTGACCCTTTGGTTTGCAGGCTGGCACTCAATCCACTGAGCCACACCAGCCAGGGCGAACTACAAGGTTATTTAGAGGTAAAATCTCTGGAACTCTCCTTCCAGCCCACCCCATTTCCCAGGCTAACTCAGACTCACCTTATGGGCATCAGTGGAAACAGCACTGCCTCTAGAAAGGCACTCCGTATCACCCTAAAGTCCCCTTGATGTATGTGCTCATAGCAACTGCACTTTCCACATATTAAGTAAATTATTTGTGTGACTAGGTGTCTGCCTTCTTCACCAGAGAGCAAGTCACATGAAATCAGAGCCCTTGACCATTGGACTCATTACTGGTATGCATGCCCAACACAGTGCCTGGCATGGAGTCAATAAATATTTGCTGAATAATTGGGTGGGCAGTAAAATCGCTGAAACATTTATTATGTTTTCCTTCTCAAAGACATCGTCATCTTTTTTAAAAAGAATCACTTGTCAGATATTTTATTGGTTTTTACCCTGCGTCCATTTACCCTTCTCCTGGGATCTATATCATTCTTCCTTAGAAAAACATCCCACTCCTGCCCTGGCTGGTGCGGTTCAGTTGGTTGGAGCATCGTCCCAGAACCAATGGGTGGCAGGTTTGATTCCTGGTCAGGGCACATTCCTAGGTTGTGGGTTTGATCCCCCTTCCTGGCATGTGCAATCTCCAGTCCAGGTGCATATGGGAGGCAACCAATTGAGGCTTCTCTCACACATCAGTGTTTCTCTCTTTCCCTTCCACTCTTGCTAAAAACAATGGAAAATGTCCTCGGGTAAGGATAAAAAAGGAAAGAAAAACATCCCACTCCTTACACCAATCCAGGAGTGCCTTATCCCAATATTACACCTCCCTGGCCATAAAGATTGGTTCAGGACAGGGCAAATGACCCAAGACAAATGAGGCTTAATTATGACTTTATTGGAACTACCGAAAAAGAGGCTTGCTTTCTTCCTATTGAGGCTGCTAAGAAATAGGATATGAGCTTGAAGCTGCTGGCAGCCTTCTTGCCCCTATGAGGGGACAGGTTATCTAAGAATGAAGTCACATAAATGAAAAGCAGTGCCAAGAAACTGAGTTCTGATGATATCGTTTGAATCCTTAGATCCAGCCAAGAACTTTTGAGTTATCTGAGCCAATTAATGTTCTGTGACACAAGTGTCATCTGAGCTATATGCTGTGGCCAGTCTCTTGACAAAGTGAATTCCTTATAAATAATTGCAGTCCATCTATTATTTGTAATGTATTACCATAGCATGAATAACTTGAGAGCCATTCAGACCATTACTTGCAAAAGCAGTTTTTGATGGCCTGTTCATTTTGTCAAATACGCTAATTTAAACGTGGCAGACAAGTAATTTAAATCCATGTTTGCCTTACTAAAATATAATAATTTCTCATTTATATGCCATTGACTTTGTCACCTCCAGAGTCTAAAGACCAGTAGGCTTGCAGTAACACACAGTGAGAATGCCTTTGGTTTCTACAGCTATTACACATGATGAATGTTCATTTGGAGAATTTGCTTCAATTCACACACACACACACAAATACACATACACAATCACTCAAACTAACCTATTTTATAAGTTTCTTATAAATGTTAAGCAATTCATATTATTTCATTGCAGTAAATTCATAAGCAAATGCATATTTATTTATGAATATGCTGCAATGAAAAAGAGATAGTAAAATTATAACTAAAATTTCTCATTTTGGATCCAACCTTCAAATCAGTGAGGGCTTATTCATATTTTAATATCAACAACAGATGTAATGGCCCCCTCCTGCTGGTTTAGCAAAAATTAAAATATTTTTTTAAATTTTAAGCTGCAGTTTACCATTTCTTAGTGACTCCTATGTGAAAGAAATCTAAGCAAAGAAAAATTGGGGGTGTATTGATATCTTTTCCTAACACAACAATCCCTAATTCAATTGAACTTTCTTCCAGTATGCTGCATAGATTCTTCTAATTTATGGAATTTTCTAATATGAGAAAATATCTTCTTATATGCCTATAATGGGTTTAGTTTTCTTAAATCTATCTTACTTGAATCCAATAATGCAGTTATTAGGAATCCTCTTTAACAGCTTTTAAACCTTTTTAAACAAGCTACCCTTGTGAAGGACTCATTTTGGCTGCCCCGTACAAGTTCCTGCTCCCACTCTCCTTCTTCCTGTAAGAGCCCACTGTGCTGTCCAGAAGCAGTAGCCAAATCTGGCCAATCACAGTACCCTAGTCCCCTATGCTCTGATTGGTCTTGGTGGGAGTTTATGACCCTAATAATGCCAATTCAGAATTCTTTCCTTGAATGATAGCTGGACTTTGGGAAAGAGAAGTTTTCTTTTCTTTGGACTTGCTGGGATAAAATGAATTTAAAGCTACTGGCAGCCATCTTCTTCATAGAGAAGCCTTTCTGCAGAACGAAGCCAAAGAGATAAAGGCAAAACTGTGAGCAGGATGGATGGATGAGAGGAGGGAAGAAAGATGAATATAAGTGAATCAGAGTGGTACTGAAAGCAGTTCCAAACTTTGAGGCCCTGGTATCTGCAGATCATCTTTTGATCCTATGAGCCATCCTAGTGTCCTAACTAAGTGGACTAATAAATTCCCTATTTTGATTAAGCTGTGTTGAAATTTAAAGTAAGTTTCTGCCAGTTGAAATCCAGAACTCTCTAATGATAGCTGTTATTTTTTAGAAATCAAACATTTACCTAAAATTTACTTGTGCAGTTTACTAGAAAGATCTGCAAATAACTACTATGCAATGGCGTGAGTTGCTATTTCCAAAGCAAACAGAAAATGTGTCATTTCTATTAAAAGAGAATAAGCTTACAAATCTTACGTATAATATATAGACTAATTCATTTGTACCATCAAATGGAACATTAAAGATGCCTAGAAATCTGGAAATCATTAAAACTTATTAGGTATTTGGATTATATAATTCAATACAGGTAATTCTATATACAAATTATTCTCTTCTTAGTGAGCCCACATTTGAATATAACTAGCATAATAGCAAGGTCTTTGCAGGGGCTCATATGGATCCAAAAATTCTGGATCATCCAGAATTTGTGAATGTCTCGGATCACTTTAATAAAGCTATCGATATACATAAGAGCAAACCTGGATTTACTTGCTTACCCTTTCATGACTCCAACTGACATCAGTGAAGAAAAGGACTAGTGCTTTCATCAGTCTCCACCAGCCATTAGGGATGCGGCAATTCCCAGAAGCAAGTGAATGGCAGGCTAGCCTGACCCTGCTCAACTGAGTGCTTTCAACACTGATCACTGTCTCGGACATTCTCACTAGCAGCTACTTGTTAAATGGTGCATCTCTACCTTTTATTAAAATGTCAAATGAAATTCTTGTAATTCATACTAGATGGCTGTCATAACAGAATTCAGTAATGAAAACCAATTGCAGGGGTCAGTTACATACTATACCATTACACTTGAGTTGTCTGGCATATAATAGCATCATTCTTCTTCTTTCAGTTATCACACTGGTAAATATTGACTAGAAAATTCTTAGTGCATTGCTTTCATATGGTTTGGCCAGATCGATTCCCATTAAAAGTATGAAAAATACTTGTATCCACCCTATATCTCTAATAAGAACAACAATAAAATTTTCCCCTAAAATTAAAGAGGATTTTCATTTCCAGAAATTCCAAGTAACAGTTGAACCAACCATTCATGTGAACACAATTAAAAGCTCTAGGTGAAAAACTTCAACTAAAAAATTTTTAATCTTCTCCATAAAAGTATTAAAGAACTGTCAAGATAATAAGCAATAACGAGACCAAAATCTAAAGGAAATCAAACACCAGAAAAGTAAGCAAAACACTAGAAATCCATAGCCACTTCTGCCCTTAAAGCATTTACTAATCCAAAAAATCTCTGGGCTATATTTTTGGTGGCCTTGCTGGGCACCGAGTTACAAGTCAACGATTATAGTCTGCTCAAAACAGGAAATACAATGAGAGATCTGCTTCACTGCAGGCTGGGACCCAAACTTAAAACTGGCCACTGCATCACTGTCCCCAGAAAGCCATAGTAAAGCTTGTATGGTGCTAAGCAGAGAAAGAGAATAAAAACAAAAAGAAGGGGGAAAATACCCCAAAGTTGGGGTCACTTCTGACTCAAATTTGCAGCCCAGACTCATACCACTTAAACTGTCTAGGGCACTTCAAACCATGAGCTAGGGTAGTCCCAGGCTAACAGATCCTGAGTTGTCTGGCAAAAGCAAAAATAAATCTCCAGTAAAAGAAGGCATAATCATACCAGACACACAAGAATGCAAGATGCTGTGAACAAAATGAGCAGAAACTAAAGATAGCAGAAAGACCATTAAAGGCTTGATACAGGCAACTTATTGGATACAGGCTATTAAACAACTATGTTTACTATGTTTAAAGTATTAACAGGCAAGAAGATGTGGTACATGCATATAATGGAATACTACTCAGCCACATGAAAAGATGAAATACTGCCATTTGCGGCAACATGCATGGATATCCATGCTATATCCATGGAGAATATCATGCTAAGCGAAATTAAGTCAGACAGAAAAAGTCAAGAACCATAGGATTTCACTCATGTGTGGAATATAAAACTGAAAGCACAAATGAACAAATAAGAAAAATAAAATAAAAACTCATAACACAGACAACAGTATGGTGGTTACTAGAGGGAAGTGTGGTAGAGTGGTAGTAAAGGGTAAAGGGGGTCAAATATAAAGTGACAAAAGGTTTGACTTTGGGTGGTGGGCACACAGTGCAGTATACAGATGATGTGTTATACAATTCATACTTGAAACCTATGTAATTTTATTAACCAATGTCACCCCAATAAATTTAATTTTTTTTAGAAGGTACAGCAATTCTTCAAAAACTTCAATATCCTGAAAACAAAAACCAACAAAACCCTCCAAAATGTCAAAGGAACTGTTCTACACTAAGGAGGTTAAAAGGCTTAACAACGCAGCATGTGACCCTTGACTAGATCCTGGATTTAATTTAAAATTTTTGTAAATCACTATAAGACACATTATTGAAAAATTGAGGAATATGAATATAAAGTGTACATTAAATCATACTGTATCAATTTTAAGTTTCTAAACTGCGATAACAGTATTGTGGTTATGTAACAGAATGTTTTTAGTTTTAGGAAACAACTATCAATGTATGTAAAGGAGCAATGTCATTATAACTCCCTTCTTTAAGTCATAAGCTCACTTTCAAATGCTTCAGAAAAAGAGGGGAAGAAAGTAAAGCAAAAATGTGGCAGAATGTTAACAACTGATGATTCTAAGTAACAGGTATTTAGGTACTATTATTTCAAGTTTTCTCTAAGTTTGAAAACTTTTAAAAACAAAATATTGTAGAGGAAGATGTATAGGAACCTTTTAAAAAGATCCAAATAGAACATATAGCAATGAAAGATACAGTAACTAAGTTTAGAAATTTCTTGGTAAGTAGAAAGCATATTTTAAGTAGCTGAAGAGAATATGGCTAAACTATTGGGGTGGCCAAAAAAGTCCATATGGTTTTTTCTGTAAAATAAAAGACAAATTTTCATTTTCACCAATAACTTTATTGATTTGGATACTCTGAGTATGTTGGCTTTCTCCACTTGGTATAACATTGATTGTTCTGAATTACTGTCTCGGTTTGATCACTATCAACTTCAACTGGTCTACCAACCATAGAGCATTGTTCAGCAAGAAATTTCCAGCATGAAATTTCACAAACCACTTTTGACACATTCGATCAGTCATAGCACCTTCTCATACACTGCATAAATCCTTTTCTTGCACTTCAGTTGTGTTTTCATCTTTCTTGAAATAATAAAGTATAATATGCCAGAAATGAATATTTTCTTCCATTTCCAATATTAAAATGGCTACACAAAAATTCACCAATTTTGATAAGGTGGGTTTTTTTTAATGCACACTGATATGACAGCTGTCACAATACAATCTAACAATATTGTTTCAAATGAAGTTAAAGACAACTAAGTGCTACTAGAGCCATCTTATAAAAAACAAACAAACTTTTTGGCCAACCCAATAGAAATTAAATCAGAAGGATTATGCAGGTCAGTACATGAAGTGATAAAAAATAGAAAACACACAAGTGCAGTTAATAGACATGGAGAACAGATATCTGACATTGTTGGAACCTTGAGTGAGGAAAGAGAGGTAAGCCAGAGGCAATATCTAAAAAACAATAGCTGAGAGTTTTACTAAAGTGTTGAAAAAGAACACATATAGATTCAAGCCCAACAAATCCTAAGCTAGATAGATAGGGAAAAAATCCACTCCTAGATACAACCCAAAAAGGGTGAAGAAAACCAAAAATAAAGAGAAAAATCATCAAAAGAGCAAATAAAAAAAATGGATTATCTTAAAAGGAGCCATGGTTAAAGAGCTAATTTCTCAATATAATGGAAGCCAGAAGATGGTAGAATGAGATGCACTCAAATGTGCTGGGGTGGGGGGTGAGGGGGAACTGACATCTTTTAATTTTATAACCAGCAAAAATATTTTTCAAGAGTAAGGGTAAATTAAAGACAATTTTAGACAAATATGGGAAGAATCACCTAGTATACCTCCTAAACATTGACTGGGAATTTAACCTACACTGAAATTTAAAATTCTGCTCTCCAGTATTCTACTCTCTCAAGCAAGCCATCCAATAAGTCATAAGAATAATGTACAACTACTGCTGAAGATGGTTTTGAAATGGTTAATATACAAATTTACCCCATATGAAGCCTCAGTGATGCTCCAAGTTGTTGTTCATACAAGACTACATGCACATCCATACTGATGTACACTTTTCCAAACTGAGCAACCCAAATAATTTGAACTCGGCAGGGATCTCATTTGCTCCTAACTCATAATAATATGTCTGCCCTATGGTTTGGTATTAATTAGTTTACAAATAGAAACACCATTGCCCATATATAAATTTCACTTCTGAACAAAACAAAACAAAAATCTGCAAGCAGTGACCTCAAACTGATTAAATTTAGGGACTCATTTGTAAAGGTCAATGTCCTTCGTTGCAAATCCACTTCTTACGCAGATAAGAAGTTTAACCTGCCCTATGGCACCGGGCATAATTAGCCAGCTGCACCCTCCTAATAAGGTGCAGATGGTTAATTACACCAGCAAATAACTGCTTACTTGTGGGCACAAAAGCCTGTACCTACAAACCATTGAAAGTGTGCTTGGGCCTATTTATGCTCATGCAAACAAAACACTTATTTCCCAGGTTTTATCTGTGAACAGACCACCACAGGTTCTGACTCCACTGCTCTGGGGGGTCCCATTAACACTGCTGGGGTCCGGTTCAACGGAAGCACCACTGACCACAAAACCATGAATCAACTGTTAAAATGTTTCATGGGGTGCTGAATCCTTGTTGCAAAATCTCCTCAACTTAATTTGTTGTAATAGAAATCGTAAATAAGGTGAGAATTTGGTTTCCCTAGAGCCCAAAGAAATTTTTTTTTTTAGATAAAAACTCTGAAATGAAAAAACATTTTTTACAAGCAAATATATCAACATTGGCTGTCATAAGAATAAAGAAAAAAAGGACTAATTTACATGTACCTTTGAGGAATTTCATGGGCTAGTTGAGCTCCCAAATATAAAAAGCCCTGTTAGATACAATACATCCAATGGTTGTTAAAGTTCTTTTTTTTTTAAGTATTCAATTAATCCTTCTACGGCAAGAACAGGATTTGGGGAGAAAGCAGAGAAAGGGTAACTACTTCCTAAAGCCCACGTTTGGAAGTCCTCTGCCAGCTGCAAAGCCCTCGGTCTGCAGGGGTCCAGATGACAGGGGCAGAGAACAGAATACTAATCTCCTTGAATCTGCACAGATCCTTTCCTCTGAAGAACCCACAGGGTCTGTGAGTCTGTTCAGTTTAATTGTATGTTGTGGAAGAGGAAAAGCTGCTTGCTATGGTTTTAATTGCTAAGAACACACTATCTTTTTAGGAACCATCTGTTTAATTGTAATTACAAACATCAATGTAAAAACACAAATGATTAACAAGTACAAAACTTGCCTACCACTAACAGTTTCAATATAAAGAGCCATCTTGTGAAAGAGTATGTTGTCTTTTCCCTCTCTGCAATATTTCATGATTTAACAACTGACAGCCTACCATTTATTACAGAATCTCACTCTGGCAGAGCTAAAGTCATTAATTAGTATTTTTAGATTACATCCCTCTGTTATCCCTTTTTATTAAACTTTAATTCCCTCTGAGAGTGACAGAGATTATATCAGAAATGAAATACATAAGGCCCCTTTTTTCCCCTCTTGCTAAAATCTTTGAGATTTCTTATAATATACATCACCTATAATTAATTACCTGGGACATTCCAAAGTATTGCAAGACTAATTTTTTGGCTCTCATAAACACGAATTTCTGCTTTCCTGGTTTTGAAATATGCTTACCACACTGTTATTATTTTAAACGCCACAAGTACTGGTAATTATTTTCAGACATAAAAAAAATAGCTTAACCTTGAAATTTATTTTAATTAGGGATTTTTCAAAGCCACTGCTGCAAACTTGGGTGGATTGTTTATAATAAAAACAAGCACCAGCAACATAGTTGCACAGAATATAGAATTAGGCAAAGTTTTCTTGCTTGGGCTTAGAATAGTAGTTTAAAGAAATGAAAACATACACAGATGCAGTCAGATCATAATGTTCTTAGTGTAACCTTAAATTCAGGACATTTTAGATAGTCTATTAAAGCACAGAGATTTAAAACTAAAATCCAAGAGATTTATGAACTGCCAGTGAAATGACAAGAGATTTCTTTTGTGTGTGTGTGCGTGTGTGTGTGTGTGTGTGAGAGAGATTTTTTTATTTAACTCATTTCACACTAATTTTTCTTTAAAGTCAACCACGTTGACCTGTTGGTGTTCATTTCAAGATGAGGAACGCCACTTTAACAACATCATACACTCTGACAAGGCCTTCAATCAAGCACAGAATTCTTTGTAAAAGCCCATTCTTCTTCCCTATCACCACAAGGGATAAATATGACCTGTAAAAAAAATCAGAGAACTAAAGCACTTTAAATCCTCAAAAAAAAAAAAAGAAAAAGAAAAAGAGGATGAAAAGACTGACTGCACAGTTTTTCAAATTAAGTTGCAAGAGAGGCATTTTGCGATATGTCAGTTCCTCACTTACCATTCTCAGCCCAACCTCAATCCTTCTAACCATGACCTTACAACTGTTTTTGCCTCATTTCAAGCCCTCATCCCCCTTGCAAGACATTGTATATGAAGAGCAGCCAAATGCTAAGTGCCTCTGCGGTGCTAATGAGGAAATAGGTCTTGGAAGAAATCACTTGAGAGGAAGAGACTGCCCTCAGGAAACAGCTGCTTCTTCACTTTTAATGACCAAGTATATTATGGTTAAACCTGCATTCTGAAATGTGCTCAGCCTAAACTAGTGATCTTTAACCTTTGAGATCGAAGTCCCACTGAGAATCAGATAAAAACTATGAACACTAACCCCCAAATGATGGACATAAACATAAAATCTAAAGGTCCACATACCTAGGATCAAGAATCAGTACGGTGCACAGATCCCAAAGTGTACCAGTTAAAACATGGTTCCAATAGTCACAGGCTACGTGGGTTTCTTCCAAACTTGATGAGAGTTTTCACGTTCTGGATGTTTTTGCTACTAACATGGAGAAACATTCTCGAAACTATTTTGAAGCTTGTGAAACTATACCACTAATTAATAACAAATAATAACTTCCCCTCTACTTTGTGACTGCATGAATCATTCTCACACAAAGCAGAGGTATTATAGTGACTTCCCCAAAATAATTTAAAGTTTGATCACATACAAAATGCGAAATGAACCGTGAAACCTAAATCTATAAAATTCGGAGGAGAAAATCTGTGTTACCTTGGACTAGGTAAAGAGTTTCACATAGCACATTCCATAAAATAAAAAGTTAATAAATTAAACTTCAAATTTTTTTTTTTACTTTAAAAGGCAACCCAATAAGAAGACTACTGAATAAGACATAGGCAAAAGATATGAACAGATGCTTCACCAAAGAAGAGACAGTATAACAAATAAGCACATGTTGTTGAACATCATTAGTCATCAGAGAAATGCAAATTTAAATCAGAATGAAATACTACTACACATATAAAAGGATAACTAAAGTTAACAAAATTGCCACCTATTGGTAAGGTTGTGGAACAAGCAAAACTCTGATACTATGCTGGTGGAAACTGCAAATGGTACAGTCACTTTTGAAAACTTTGCCAGTTTCTTATAAAATTAAATATACACTTACCATAGAACCCAGCAATCCCACTCTCAAGTACTTATTTAAAAAACAAAACAAAACAAAACAAAAAACAGAAAAAGCTATGTTGTACAAAGACCTGTATGTGAATGGTCACAGCAGATATTAGAAGCAACCCAAATGTCCATCAACTAGTGTTACATCCATTCAATTGAACAGTGCTCAGCGATAATAAGGAATGAAATACTGCTACATGCAACAACATGAATAAATCTCAAAAACAATGTGTTAAACAAAACAAGCCAAACAAAAAGTGCTATGTGGTTTATGATTCCATTTATATGACATTCTGGAAAACACAGAAAGAGAAACCAGATCATTGGAGGTGGGGAGAGGAGATTGACTCCAACTAGTACAAGCAAAGTAACTTTCTGAGCTAATGCAACCATTCTATACAGTCATGTAGTTACATGACTGTATTTTTTGAAACTCATGGAATGGTACATTTAAAATGGGTGGCTTTTGTAATATGTAAATTACACATCATAAACCTAACTTAAAATAGCTAAAAACATAGTGGGAGAAAATAATAATTTAAATTATATTTCAACATAGCATAAAAATATCAATATCCAGGGTATGCACAGTACTCCTACAAATCAATACAAAAAAAACCAGATTTAAATTGGGCAAAGATAAAGACAGACAATCCACAGAAGATCAATTATCAATAGTCAATAATCATAAACTGCTGGATCTCACTAGTATTCTGGTAAATGTAAATTATAACAAAGTAGTAACCATTATTTTCCCATCAGAAAGACAAAGTTTTAAAAGACTAATAACACCAATGGTTGATGCCCATGCAGGACAAGTACAATCTCTACAATAAGACCCCAAAAGAGTTACATCAATTGGGAAGATGGAATTTTGGCTATATTCGTATGTAGCTAAATCAAAAGACAAAAAAACAACCTTTAAAAGAGTTAGGTAATTGTCTTTGCTGTTCCAGTCGGTGGAATGTAGAATGAGATGAGATGGTAGCCCTGAAAATGCTAGTGTCATTTCATCAATGCTAGAACAGACAGTTCAGTGCAGACTGGAGAGACCGCATACAAGTCTAAAGATTTACCAGCCCCCCAAGCAGAGTGATGACCAGGTAGCCACTCAAATGGCAACAGCCTCCTCAACATTCTCAAAAAAGAAACTGAAGAACGAAACCAGGGTCACAGCAAAATTTAGAAGAACAAAGACATAATGGAACTTGTAGACTTATCCCTCTATTAATTTTTGATGACAAATAGGAAGGAAAGATCTATAAATTGCAATTTTTTGAAATGTGTTTAAATATTCCCAGAACTAAAACTTTTCAATAGTTCAATTTCTGAATTGGGTTGCTCCCAGGTGATTTAAGGAATTTTCCCATGACATTTTTGACTGTGTTCAACTTTGACCTTAGCACTGATTTCTGAACCTACTACAGTAAAACATGACTCCATTGTATAAGCTCATCAAGGTTACAGATCCTGCCTGAACAATATCGTTTTCCTGCAAAACACCTACGTTAGTGCTAGACATGATATAGGACCTCAATTACATTAACAAGATAGGAAAGAGAGAGTGGGAAAGAATGATGTGGTGAAATAAGTAGGGGATGAAGTATTCTGAAATGAAAAGGACAAGACCCAGTAGAGGTCAAGGTGACAGGGGCAAGGTGAACAGATGAGCACACACAGATTCCAGGACATGGGTTGCCAACCCAAGCAGTGGCTAACAACCATAACAGCCGCCCCTCACTAGCCCTGATCATGGAGCACTTTCTGCACCCAGGTGGCTAACTATAAAGACGGATTAATCATTACAGTCACATCATTGGACAGTTGTGGCTGTGAAATGAGACCATATAGGTGAGGTACATCTGAGGATGTACCGGTCTTGCATTTGACCCTCAAAGTCATTCTGAGAAGGAAGAGGGGGAGGGGTGTGGCACCCCATTTTCCTGGTGAGGAAATACAGAAAATGATTCGTCCAGGGCCTCACAGCCAGAAGTTAGAAGCAATGTGAACACCTTTGTCTCCTATCCTTCAGGCCAACGCCTGGCGCTACTTACATGTCTGGTTGGGGAATCCCAAGAACAGAAATCGGAGGTCTTGTTGTTTTAATGGGGGTGAGAAGAAGGGACCAGGCAAGGCTGGGGAGGAGTGGGGTCTGGAAAACTTGGGGAACCCCTGGGATGAAGGGCAGGAACACCAGGAGCAGACGATCTGGCCAGTCCCCCTGCCCCTAACACGGTGACCCCTTTATCACCGCTAGGACCTCCGGCGGAACCACGTGCAACCCGACCCCCTGTCAATTCCATGCCCGTTCCCCTCTGAAATCCCTCGTTCAACTCACAGACACCCCAATCTAGTAGCTCCCCACCCGGATCCAAGCCGCAGGCTCTTCCCGTGCGGTCCGGGTCCCGGAGCTGTTGCTATCCGTTGTCACAGCAACCACGGTGCGCCGCACAGCCTAGCAAGCCGCAAGACGATTGGAGAACGCAAGCGTCCATAGCAACGGCCAGGCAGAGCTACTTAGTGGGAAAGAATTTGGTTTTCAGGAACTCTTTGGACAACGCCCCTACCGAAAGGCTCCTGCCCTAGTTCTTTACAGGCGCTTCATGCATAACCTCATTTAACACTGGTCTCCCTGTGTTGCTGTGAGGCTTCCCATTTCTATAGGAATTTTTACCTTGGGGTCCTCTTACCTCTTCCTAAGGTCCATGAACCCCTTGTGTTGTGTGCAAAAGTTCATCCATTTTCCCAGTAGGATGGTCCTTAAGTGTAGATTCTCAGGGGAATGTAGAACCAGAACCCAGGTTGCTGGATGCCCAAGGCAGTCCAAGAGAATAACTTTTATATGCATTAACCTCATCTTCCTTCTCAGAGAACAGATTAAAAATAGTGTGGTTCTACCCAGGCTTCATTTAGACTGTGGTCTCATTCAAATTTTGCCTTGAGATATCTCCCAAAGACTTTAACTAACTCTTTCATTCATTCATTCATTCATTCATTCAATAAACATTTATTGATTGCTAATTATGGGTCATATATTTGTCACAGAAGCACTTTTCTAGCCACTGGCAGACAGCAATTGTAGAGACAGAGTCCCTAACATCTTAGAGCTTTCCCAATGGTATGGGAGACAACTAATGAATAAATAAGATCATTTCAGGTTGTGATAATAAGCAAAATGCTGTGATATGATGGGAAATGTGTAAGGTGATGAGCCCTGTAGACAGGGTGGTCAGGAAAGTTCACCTAGAGGAGATGGCATTTGTGCTGAGGCAGGAGAGGGCACCAGCTACAGAAGAGCAAAAAAGGCAGCAACATGAGCAAGGAAACGGAAAGTTAAAATAAACTTGGGGTATTAGAGAAAATAAATGGCCCGTGTGACTAAAAAGGAGAGCGCCTGTAGGACTGTAGTAAGACACAATCGGATTGCCCTTCCCCTAGCTCTTTGAAGGACTGGCTACTTCTCTCTACTCGCTTGCTCCTCCAACCCCAATCATACCCTATCCTGTCACCCCAGTTCTTTCCTTCAGAGCCCTTATTTTTTATTGTCTCTGAACTCCACAGGACAGAGACTGTGTCTACAGTGTTCAACACAGTTTCCCCAGCACCTACAATAATGGCCCCAGGACGGACACTAAAGAATATTTGTTGACTGCATGAGTCTCCCTATCTCAATACTAGGAACTGTGGTCGATTATGGGGACAAGATAAAGACACCTCCCCCACCTTGGAGCTTAAATGCTTCTGGAATAAGTGAATTACAAACTATGTGGGCAAACTAAATGTGTGCAGAGTTGAAAATTTTAAAGTGTAAGTGCCATGGGAAGCTGTTGAACAATTCCCTTGATAATTTCTTCATTCTATTATATTTAGTTCAATTTCACAAATATCAAATACCTCCTATACGTCAAGCACTATGGTATATAGCAATGACCAAGAAGAACACCAATCTTATTTATTGAAATGTAATTTTATATCTACTGAATCTAATAATTTTTTTAAAAGAACACCACTCTTGCCTACAGAGCTTAAGAGTCTATTGCCATCTTCTCCTACAGTAGCTAATACACACGTGTGACCACTGAGCAGTTGCTATGTGGGTGGTATGAACTGGAATGTGGGGCAAGTATAAGCTGCAGATTTCAAAGATTTAGTGCAAGACAAGAATGTAAAATATCACATTAATAATTTTTAATATTGATTTCATATTGAATTAACATTTTGAATATAGCCTGGGTTAAATAAGATCTAGTCTTAAAATTAATTCCACTTTTTTTTTTTCAGTTTTTTGCTAGAAAATGTTATTGCATAAGAAACTTGTATTATATTTCTACTGAGCAGAACTGGTCTAGTGGAAACTTAATCCTATGTGAAAAAACCAGTGATATCTTATTACGGACGTTAAAATAGACTTTTCAGCTGAGGCACAATAGGTAGCAAATTTCAAATAAAGGAAGTAGACCAAGAATTGACAGAGAAAACAGGTTAGACAACTCTTAAGCCTTTTACACATTGAGTGTATAAAAGGGTCAGGAGTAGGTGATTAGGGAGGATTTCTTCAAAGAGAGCAGAGCTGTGAGCCCCATTTCCTAACTTCCAGTCAGAATAAAGGGACTTTGAGAGGACAACCTGATGAGATGAGTTTAATATATATATATGGCTCCTGTCATTTAGAGGGGGACAGTGGGCTTGTGTCTGAACCCACCTATAAATTCTAAAGGGCAAGAGATAGGCAAACTAGTCAGCAGACAACAGAGCAAAGGAAAAGTTACTTAGTTGAAAATATCCTGTTCCCTTCCTCTAGAACCTACCACGGTAAAAAAATAAAAATTTTTTTTTAAATGCATGAGTGTTTTCTATGAAGCAGATGTGAGCCACTCAAGAGAAAGGAGTAGGGTCATTTGGGGCCCTTTCTAAGAGGGAAATCCGGTGGGACAAAGAGACATCAGCAAAGGGGAGCTGAGGATATTGTGAGGTTCCTAGGGGCCAAGGAAAAGAAAAGAACCAGACAAAAGAGAGATGCAAGGGGCAGATGCCTAGTGATGAGGTCAAGTTTTCTGAAGGACCGTTGAAATTGCCACACAATAGGAAGTGTTAGTTTAATCACAGCAGTATCAGACAAGTAACAACTTTCATACCATCTTTTCCTCTCTTCCCTCCTCAAGGTCTAATCCCAGAGAGGCCAGAACACAGTTACCCAACTTGGGGCACAGATAGAGAGGCGGGCTATGAACCCAAGGGGAAAACAATAGGAAAGAAAGAAAACAGTGATTGTCCTTTCATTCTCCAACTGCAGGTTTCCTGCTTGCAGCAGGCCTAAGAAAAGGAGAGAAGCCATAACTTTAAGCTAGAAGTTATGGTAATCACCTTGGACGGAACATTCTAACAACTACACCGAGCCTGTGTTTTGACCCCCAAGAGGGTCCGTAAGAGTCTTAGCATCTGACTGAGTTCACCCGGCTTGCCCCACAGAGACATTCTACGAGAGACTAGAAGACAAAAATCAACTGCTTTATGACTGCAGCCCACAAGTCATGCTTGCGTGATTTAAGGGTTACTTAAGAAATAGGAGACAGGCTATAAATACAGGCAGAAACATGTGTTATTCTTGAAGTACACAGAACAGTAGAAGATGTATAAAGCTAAGGATGAAAGTGCATTTTATTACAGGGGAAAAACAGGTTATCTAAAGTCACGTAACACCTCGGCCTCAGACCTAAGACCAGCGTTTACTAGCCGCATTCCCAGAGGCCTTGCTGGGGCTGCTGAGGACTGCAGCCAGTGACCATGGCCACCACTCCCTGAGGGCCCATCTGCACCTGCTGCACAATGATGGAAGCCCAGTTTGTTCTCAGGGCCAGACAGACAGGCAGGCAGACAAAAACAGGGAAAAACAAACACAGAAACAAAAAAGCCATGCATCTGGAAAAGGATATCCTATTGAAGGCTAATTATGGTATCAAAACCTAGATCAAATTTAGGAATCATTTTTATCACCTTATATTTCCCTTTAAGCAAAAAGGCTAATGAGAGGAATAAAGACTTCTCCATTTTTAAGCTGCTTACCCCTTAGAGTCAGGACAAGAGACATGAGACCACACAGCCTTGCTCTTTCTAAGGCATGAACAGATCACTGGGTCAATGAGCAGTGAAGACTATAAAGACTGAGCCTTCTTCAGACTTCAGAGTGGTAAGTGGGCCAGTTATGCTGAAGGCCCCCAGCCGCCACCTTAGAAAACCCTGGTCCAGGGGACCCATCAAAGCGGGGCCTTGGACAAGAACTTGGGAGGCAGATACCCAGACATCACAGACTCATCATTGTAAAGAGCTTTAGAGATCAATGTGTATAAAGCTCTCAGAACATCTGTGACCAGTGTGGCTCGGTTGGCTGGGCATCGTCCTGGCAAGCAAAAAGTCACGGGCTGACTCCTGGTCAGGGCACAGGCCTAGGTTCAGCCCACCAACCGATGTTTTGCTCTCACATTGGTGTTTCTCTCCCTCTCTCTTTCTCCCTCCCTTCCCCTCTCTCGAAAAATAAATCAATAAAATCCTTTTTAAAAAAACTCTTAGAACGCAGTAGTAGCTAAGTACATGAGCAACGACTTTTCTTTCTATTACATGACGACTCCAGTTCTGAACTTACTCCTTGTGTGGGACTCGCTCCTTAACCTCTGTGCCCTTCCTGCGACTCCTACATCTGTAAAATAAGGGCGACTACTACATAGGGTTGTTAAAGATAAAATAAGGTGATAAAACAAACCAAGAGTTTAAGGAATAACAGCTACCTATTTATTAATATTAGCACCATCCTCCAGTTCAGTCTTCTGTCTCGTCAATAACACCTCCAAATAGTCACCCATTGCCAGAGACCAAATGCTTGTGTCATTATTTAAAACTCAAAATTCACTAAGCCCCGGTGTGATGGTATTAGGAGGTGGGGTCTTTGGAAGGTGATGAGGTCATGAATGTGGAGCCCTCATAATAGAATTATTGCCCTTACTAAAGAGACCCCAAAAAACTCCCTCGCCTCCTTCTCCATGTGAGGACATAGTGAGAAGACAGCATCTATGAACCTGGAACTGAGCTCTCACCAGACACTGAATCTGCCAGCACCTTGATCTTGGACTTTTCCAGCCTCCAGAGTTATAGGAAATAAATATCTATTGTTTAAGCCATCCAGTCTATAGTATTTTTGTTTTATCAGCCCAAGCTAAGATGCCCTGTGACTCTTTAAACTCCAGTTCTTCATTCTTCCATTTATCAAGTTTTGACTGAGCACCCTTAAGCATCAAACCTTACATTAGGTACTGAGTATACCCAAATGAACAAGATGCAGTCCCTGTCCTCACCGGGCTTGGAGTCTTCTTTTTTTTCCTTTAGGAGGCTTACTTCCCATGCCTCCTCAAATCTAAGATCAAGCACCATGCTACTCCATTTTTGAACAGCTAAAATTTTTGAAAACTTCCTGAATTAACCCAGAATGTGACTCCTAATAACATGTCTAATTTCTCTTTTGCATGACAGACTTTCCAGTTTAGAAACTATCCATCATGGAGTTCCAAGTCCTCCATTTTCAAACTAAACTGCCCAAGTCTCTTAAACAGTTTCTCGTGTGGCATGATTTCTAGTTCCTTTATACCCTAGCCATGCTTCACAGGACAAATGCCACTGGGCTCATATCCTCCTTCGTTGCTGCTCAAAATGAAACACAGTTCTCTCAAGTGCCCTGAGCACTGTCTAAAGTGGGATTATTGTACGAAAGAAGGTGAATTCCTCACATTCTGAGATACTAAATAAATTCTAATCAGTCTCATTTAGTGAGTAGCCACCATCAGAATATTCTATTGATACTTGAGTAGCATAAATCACAGTCTTAAGAACACTGAAGTTTTGCCAAAATTGAGACTCATTTCCCCACCTTTTTGCTGTTCTGCCTTAGTGAAGGCTCTTGGTTGCAAATCGGAGAAACACACTCATAGTAGCTTAAGCACATGGGAGAACTTGTTGAAGATAATCAACTAAATTACAGAACCTGAAGAAAGCTGGGCTTCCTAGGGGACAGGAACCAAGAAGTGGGAAGCTGAATAGAACCACAGCGTTGCTGGTCCCTCTGTCTGCCTCTCTCTCTCTGGGCCTACGTGTCTCTTTGTTTCTGCTTCTCCACATCTATGTCATTTTTCTCCTTCACCTTAGGTTTATATTTCTCCACCCAAATCTTACTGTAATCATCTCATGCCCCACATATTCATCCTCTCAGTGCACATGCATCTCTAAGTCTCAAAGTGTAATGGGTTAAAGGATGGCTCTGGAAAAAAATGTCTGCATCCTAATACCCAGACTCTATGAATGTTACCTTACTTGGAAAAAAATGGTCTTTGTAATGTAATTAAGTTAAAGATCTTGAGCTGAGATTATCCTGAAATACCCAAGTGGATCCTAGGTCCACTGACCTTGTAAGTGACAGAATGGGAGAAAACATAGACACATAAAGAGGAGGTGGCAGGCAATGTGACCACAGAGGCAGAGATGGGAGCGGTATGGGTTAAGAAGGCCAAGCACCATCAAGATCCACCAAAAACTGGAAGCAGCAAGGAAGCATTCCCCCCAGAACCTCCAAAGTGAGTGCAATCCTACCTTTGCCTTTATTTCAGACTTCCAGCCTCCAGAACTAAGAAAGAAAAAATCTGTTGTTTGACGCCACCCAGTGAGTGGTAATTTGTTTCAGCAGCTACAGGAAACAAAGACACTAAGCCTTAATTCCAAACCCTTGGAAGAGAAAACCTGATTGGATTAGGCTGACTCTAGCACAACATATCCTGCATGTCCCATCCCCTTCGCCCAGTTAGATGAGTCACACAGAATGAATGTGGTTGCCAGGGTCACTCCTGTGTGGAGAATGGTTGTCATTCTCAAGAAAGTGAAGGTGGGTGGGCCAGGGATGCAAAGAGCCATCTACTACATGGGAGTTCTCCAATCATCCAGGTCCCAAACTTCATTTTTCAAACCTCTTTCCTCCGTCTCCACATCTGGTCATTCAACATATTTGGACCAGTTCTCCTTGCCTCCAATTTTTCATTTCTACATATTTTCAAATTTTCCCACTTTTTTCAAACTCCCCTGACACCACCGTACCTCAAGCCAGCATCCTATTTTGCCTTGGTCTACTGCCATGGTTCCTGAGCTGTGTGCTGAGGCACCTCTGGGTGCCACGGTGAGCTCACAAGGGCGCTTCAGGATGTTTTAAATTTTCACGGGTATCACAGCAACATCTGTCAGAAACTACTTGCTTGAGGTAGTTCACAGTTTTAATACTATATTATATTGCTTCCAGTGACCCAATCTTTTCAAAGCTGGATTTTTAGTAGGTGCTGTGATGAAAGCAAGTACCATTTGAAAATAAATGTGGAATAGGAAATGGGGTGGGGGGAGTGTCCAATACAATTCCAAGGCTTCAGAAGGTATGCTCTGGTCAAGAGGTACTAAATTGTTAGGACATAAAGACTTATGGAGCCATTTGGACTTAATTACTTAATAAATGGAGTTGTCAGTTATTTCTTTTGGCCCAGGGACGCAGTGAAAAAATTACTAAGACACTAAAAATATTACTCACCTCTTCACTCTTATTTTACTAAGAGCAGAAGATGGAACTGACTCTCATTTCAAAGAAGAGCCATGTAGAACACATCATTAATGCCCCCAGAGAAGCTAGCCAGACTCTTCTGGGCTGAAAAACTTTCTGAAATCATTTGTTGTGTCACTTAGAAAATACAAATTTGCTTTGCTCTTCTTGTATGGATGTCCAATACATTCATGTCAACTCGAAAAGCATATATTGAGCATTTACTGAGTGGCTTACAATAAAAAGCACAAAACCCAGGAAATAGGTTGGAGACTCAGCTCTACCACCCATCACCATTATGTCCTGAGACTAGCTCCTTCACCTTTCTGAACCTCAGTCTCTCCAGCTGTTAAAAGGCATGAGTCAGTCATTCATAAAAGTTTATGAGACTAAACTGTGCTCAGAGCTGTTCTATACTATAAAGCAGTGTTTTCAACCTTTTTTTCACTATTGCTCCCCCCAAAAAACCTTTTCAGACATTTTTATCCTAATTATGCCTTTCAAACTTTAATATTATGTATAAATGTGTGTTTGTGCATGCTATATAAACCTGTGATTTATATATAAAATGAGTGATTTTTTTGCCCCTGAGGACAATATCACCCCTTTTGAGAATGTGCTCCCTAAGGAAACAGAATATTTCTGCTCTCACAAAGCCTGTATTCTAGTGTGAAAAGTTAAATTTTTTTTAAAAAGTACAATATCAGATGTAAAAAGTGCTATGGAAATAGTAAATTAGAATGCTGTAATGGAAAATGACTGAAGGGATGGGTCAGAGGCTGCTCTGAGGAAGTGACTCCTATGGTGAGACTGGAATGACAGGCAAGGACAGCCAGCAGTTACGAGGGAGGAGTCACTGGTGTGGTGACCTTCCTGAGCCTAAGCTTGACCAGCGGCAACGGAAGGGTAGTGCACACTGAACTCTGGCGACATCCCCATGGGAGGGTCATTTTGAAGACTGAGCAATACAGCATAGAAAACACTTTGTAAACAGTAGATTGCTAAATGAATGAGAGGGATTATTATGTACAAAATGCTGCTTTTAGGCACTCTGGGAAGAAAATGAAAATGACTAAGCTCTGGTCACTGCTATCAAAAAGAGTTGTTTTGAAAAACAGCTAAAGAAGCTAAAGTCTCAGAAAAGGTTTAAACCACCAAAGACGTCAGCTACCTAGATCTCTGGACAGACCCAGAAGAGAGAAATGTGAGAAGTAAAGAAATGGTAACATGTCTGCAGTGCTTGCTATAAGCTTCCAGCTAAGCACTTTACACACGTGCATCCTCATGGTCCCGTGTGGTGCTCTCTTCATTGCACGATTGAGGACTGAGGCTCAGAAAGCATCACGTGACTTGCCCAAAATTACATGGGCAGTAAGTGGCAGGACTTAGGTCTGTCTGACTTGAGTTTAAGGTCTTAACTGAAATGACACAACCCCCAGGGTCCCCCTCTAGTCCTTAGCAGCACTCCATCTTCTACACCTGCCCTTCTACTATCAGTGACCTATATTTATTCAATTTGTAGAACTGGACTTCTCCTAAGAAGACATCAGATTCAGCTCAACAATTAAAAGACAAACTATAATGCTTTTACAGGGCCTAGGAACCAAAGCTGTCAGCACCATGTTTAATTACCCACTGTCTTGCTTATGGGGGGTGGGGGGGACGGAATATATCTTACCTCATCCTGAGAATTAGTCAGCTTGGATGATGTCTGGGTTAGAAGAGAATTTAAAAGCAGATTTTATTCTGTTTTGAACTTCCTAAAGATGCAGATCCATAAAGTGCTGAAAGAATTACACTGCCACTGATTAACTGTCGAAAGGAGACCCAGGGAGAAACGCTTGTCAGGAGGAGACACCAGACACTGTGTCGTGAGACGTAATTTAAAGAGTAGTAGACACGAGCACCCAGGATCAGGGACTGATTCATGATATGGAAGTGTCACAAGACTTTGGAAACAAAAGCATCTGGTAGAGAAGACATGTAGTTTAAAAGGGGTGAAACCAGAGCTTATCTGTGAAAAATTTTTTCAGTCATCAGGCATGTACAATTGTAAGCAGGGGATCTGGCTCTTGTCAATACCCCGGAAAAACCAAAATTGTCTCCTGTTAGGAAAACACTTGATAATGCAGTGTATATAATTATAGATACACTATGCTTTTTTCCTTTTTGATGAAATCTCACAAAATGTAATCCCTGTGTTTATAGGGCCCACAGCATAGCAGTACTACAAAGAATGAAAATGTCTGTGTGTGAGGTAGCACACATGGTATACATACAACTATACAGATCAAAAAATACCACTTTAAGTCAACTGTGCTAAGAAAACACTGAACTATCTTTCTATTCTCTCTAGAAAAAGATTACAAAATCATCGTTATATGACAGGGCAATCAGAGATTATGCAGACAAAAATGTAGGAGAAAATATAGAAATGTGACAGGCAGCTAATGAATAAAAATCTTTTTTTTAATTTTGTGATGTGTTTGGTATTCATCAGCATTTTAAAAGTTAGAATTTGCTATAATTCATCCTAAAAAAATTCACTTTTGTATCTAATTCGTATTTGTATAATTACAAATTCCAAAAGGGTATCTGCTTCGAACCCCACAAAAATGAGCCCTGCAGGGAACACGCGCTCACATGGAGGGAAGGCACGCGGACATGCAATATATCACAAAATCAGCAGCACTACAGTCATCTGTAAAACATTCAACAACACAAGCGTGGTTAACAAGGGAAGCACCAAGACTGGCTGGAGTTGTCAGGAAAGCTTGAAGTGGCCATTGAAGCACCAGTGAAATTTTGATTCACTAAATTGTCCTCTGATGGATTCATCAAATATTGCAGTGAATCCTCACTCTAGAGCAGATCATGAAGTCACTGGGGGGGTGGGGGGTGGTCACTGAAAGCTACAGTCCCCTTCCTTTATTTATTTAACATATTCATTAGCTATGGATGAGTACTTTGTCCATGCCAGGCACTGGGGTGCCACTGTGAACAAGCTAGAGCCAGAGGGAGCAGAGGAAAGGGAGAGGTGAGGCTTCCAGGTGAGGGGGCTACAACATCCCTGCAAACATCTTGTTTGGGCTGAACCAGGGGAAGATGACACTTTCTGAGGTAAATCTGAGTCTTAGATACTTGGGAATAAAAGACCGAAGAGAGACAGAGCCAGAACTACATTAAGGAGAGAATGGACCTGGGCTAGGACTTTGACTTTAGTGGGTGGAGGGTGCGACAAATCTCAGATTCTCTTCTTTTTCTGGTAAACTAAGGAGGGATTTGGGAAATGCCCAGAAGAGAAGAAAGGAATGTTTGGTTTGAGTCCATATAAAAATTTTCTCTGATAATTATAATATCCTGTTACAGAAATGGAGAGGAATATATAAGAACTCACCCATTCATTCATGTAAGCACCCACTTCTCAGATGCCTAGGTAATGAACGCTGCATCAACTATGTCAGATACTATGGCACATCAAAGGAAAACTCTCAGTTGTTTGCTTCCAGCTGGATGAAACATAAAGAGGTACAACCTCTATAATAATGACATGTGAAGTAGGCCAGAAGGAGGCAGACACAGGGCTAGTGGTCTTTCATAAACTAAATATTAGAAGGAAACAAGAAAATCAAATTTAAAAGCACCCCATTGCCCTCATCTTCCCATTAGGCCAACCCTGAGGCTTTGGAGAGTCTTCAGGTCCCTGGTCTCATTAGAAAAGCAGATGGACATATCAGAGGGGTTAATAGCATCCAGGGATGACCCTGATATAATTTCTTCCTAGCTGCTGACCCTCTAGAGATGGTTATGACTTTGAAAACTGAGGGCAACGATTTTTGGTAGGGAATGAACCACAAGATAAAACTTAAAACTGTGTTAGGATTTAAGAAGAAGAATCTCCCTACAGAAATAGGAAAACAAGGAGAAATGAAAATTAAAATGGGGTAGTAACAATTCTGCCAAATGTTTATTAAATCAAATATTATCTACCTGGACTAAAAAATGTAGTCAAGACATGGATAATATACCAACAAAAAAGTATTTCAAAACAGTCTTAGTTATTCCATTAAGGAGGACAAAACTGGGAGCCTAGTGGAGAAACTTAGCTGACATATACGTGGGTGGATGTGTGTGTGTACACAAGTGCACACATGTATTTCTTGAGAGCCAAGATGAAGATGAGGACATAAAGTCTCAGTCCACATGGATATATTAGAATCATATGGAATGTCTTCTATCTGTGTATTGTCCCTATTTCTGACTAACTGCCATGGTCTCTCAAGTCTACACCTTGCCACCTAAATCTTTTTAATAAACTGTCTTTATTTCTGCCGTTGGCAACGCAGAATTATCGATTGCCATGTAAGGTTGCGGATTCTATACCAGGGATAAATGGGATTCCCAAAGAGAGGAAAACACCAGTGGTTACAGTTGTTGCTTTTATCAGACAATCTCTGGATGTTTTCCATCCCAGAATAACAGCTTTTATTCCACACTCAGAAAACAGTTTTGTTATTTAGGAAATGAAAACAGTTTCCAAATTAGTGACTATTTCTGCACAGTCTCTGCCTTTTCCCATACACAGCTTCAAAGAGCTGCTAACAGCTCAATATTCGTAAGTATGCAAAGAGAGTATTAATCTTCCTCATTAATTAATCCAATGATTTGTCCAAATTCTTGCCTGTGAGCACTCTTAGACCTGTGGCCCTGCTCTCTCCACTCTTGCTTCCCTACTTCTGTTAGCCCTTCTCTTGTCTAGTGTTGGACATGAAAATAGTCCCTGTCTAGACCTACTGCAGCACAGGAGCCCAAGCCGGGTTTGTGATATTCTGAAAAAAACACCCTGAAGACTAGCAGGTGTGGACATGCCATTTTTTACCCACATCACAGGGGAGTGCGCCGATGGTGGTGGGTCGGCGCAAGAGACACCGCACCCCACTGTGTCTGCACCTTCTCTTAAGGGATCCCAGACAAAGGAGGTACGTGTCCCATATGCGACTCTAAACTACATTACCTCGAGGTAAGGAAAGGTCAAGAAGCAGTCACAGGACAGGAAGCCACTCCCAAAGGTGATAAGGAGGAAGTTACAATCCATTCCCAAAACAATACACATTCCTTCTGGCCGGCCCTCCGCCATGGGAAGGGGAAGGGCCAGTACTGACCCCACAGCTACTTCTGCATTCTTCAGCAGACTGCCTAAGGGACTCACATTCCTCGTGCACTTTTAAACTTTAATAATGAAGATTGTGGACTTCCATGAATAATTGGCAGATGGAATTTGAAAGCCAATTTCTTTTGCTCATTAAAATTTAGGACAGCCATAATATACAATCAAGCATAATGCGTTCATTTCACATCCTGTGACACAGACAGCTGGCTATCCCCTGCAAGAAGGAATGCAATTTACATTTAAATGCCATTCTTGAGTGACAAAAGCTCTCTTTGCATTACAGAGTTTAGCCAGGGAATTTGAGAAAGTGTTTGTGACTGAAGTGCAAAAATGAGGAGAGAAGCTAATCCCTCGACCGCAGTCCTGTTAGAAACCCTGAGCCAGAGGGGCCAGCTAAGCTGCGGCAGGACTCCTGACCCACAAAGATGTGAGAGAGTAGACGCTGCTGTTTTAAGCCACTGAAAAAGGAAAATGAGTGAAGCTTTTGTTGAACACTCACACACGCTTCTAGGCAAATGTATTATCTTCTTATCTTCTTTTTCCCTCTTATCCTTTCTAACCTGATACAAACTATGCAGCAAGTGGGCCGGTCCTATTCATGCCAGATGTTAAGCCACCGGCAGCTCTTTCTCCCTGCTGCAGCCATTGCCTAGAGAGGTACACATTCCAATGATGGTGTACATATCTCTCTCTCTCTCTCTCTGTCTCTCTCTCTCTCTCTCTCTCTCTCTCACACACACACACACACACACACACACACACACAGTTTCGTTTACTCTTCTGAGGAAAAATTACTTTAAGAAACAATCAATTTATTTTTGAGATAGATAAATTCTCCAAAATATTAAATATAGAGGAAGGGAACTAATATTTACCCTGGCAAATGAGGCCGTTTAGAGAAAGCACCAGAAGGGCCTCTTAAATTCCACACCAGGAAATTTAAACATTATTCTGTATGTGGTAGGGGGATATTCTGAGATTTCTGAAGATGGAGTTGATGTTAAACCAATAATAAACTATTAGGAAGAATTAAATGGAGAGGTAAGGAAGTGGAATTAGGAAAGCCAGTTAGGGAACTGTGGTAACAGTGTACGGAAAAAATAATACGGAGTTAACCAGAAACAGTACGAATGAGAGAGGGAGAAAAATACAAAGCTATTGGGGCAGTAGCACCTTCATAGTTGATGGCTAGTTAGATGGAAGGTGGAAAAGAAAGAGTAAATATAATATCTAGCCTTTATGACGAGTGTATCATGATGTCATTCATCGAGTTAGGAAATACAGAAGGGAACACAAATTTAAGGAGAGGGAAAGGTGATTATATGTACATGTTTTTTTAAAAATTTGCTTATACTCTTGATATGATAGGGTGAATACATGATACCTTACCTCTGTGATTTTCCTCCTCCAAAGCCATAACCCCAGTCTAATCATGAGAAAAACACCAGACAAATTCCAATATTGGGACATCTAAATATACATGACCAGTACTTCTCAAAAATGTCAAGGTCATCCAAAACAAGGAAAGTCTAAGAAACTGTCACATCAGATAGGAACCTAAGTAAACATGATGACAAAATGTAATGTTTTACCCTAAATGGGATTCTGAAACAGAAATGAACATTAGATAAAAACTAAGGAAATATGAATAAATGAGAAACTTTAGTCAATTGTTCTAAAAAATAAAATCTATTTTTTAAAAGTTTGCTTATTAAAGTTTTTGATATAAGCTAAACCACCACGGGAGCCGGGGGCACAGAGAACAAATAAGTTCTTGTTCCCCACTCTCATATGCCCCATACCATTTAGACCGCATCACTGGTGACTCGATCACCCCCCGCCCCCACCTGAATGAGAAAGCTGAGACGGAGGGAGCAACTTACTGTTGACCCTTAAGAGCTAGAGTTTGGGGTACTAATGTTGAAATGGCAAAAAGGGGCACATATGGGTGAGAGAAAACTGTCACACAGAGGGCAAAGCTGGCCTGAGCTTTTTTTTCCCCTCAATGGTCGTGCTGGGGTTGCAAAGACACTGCGATCTTATACCTCAAATCTCTGTGCTTTTGGATTTCATCCCACAAACTTCTACTCAGCACCTAGACAAGCCAGGTTAGCTGCTAGGGATCTGAGGACGAATACGCCATAGCTCCTACCCATAAGAAGCTCGCAGTCTACTCTAGAGGCAGGATGGATGGCAAATTATTACAGTACATTGTTTGACCTGGAACGTTACGTGTTAAAAAGAAAAAAAAAGTTCCAGGGGTGCTGAGGAGGGAACAATGAATTCTATCTAGGGAGGTGGTCTCAGAGGGCAACACCTAGGACTGAGCTCCAAACTGGGCTTTCAAAGGTAAGAAAACTCCTGCCATATTGAGTGGGAGGACTTAGCATGTGCAAAGAGCTGGTGACATTCAAAAGCATGGTGTGCTTGGGAAAGCTGGTATTTGGGGCTTTGGGTAGCAGCTTCCTACCTGTGGGCTATGAGAAATGTCAATCAGGGAGAAGAAAGGTAGGGGTTAAGGTATGTTAAAGCAAGAGGCTACTGTAATGATTCAGGCTGGAAATGATGGGACTCTACAGTTAGGAGGAAACATAAAAATGCCTCCAAGTCTCCTGCCTTCTCATTCCTTCATCAATACATGCAATGAAAAAAAACCAAAAAACAAAACCACGGGTCCCCAAAGTCTTCTGCTTTTGGCAATGCAGGAAAGCCTAGCACCTGTTTCCTGAGCAGCCAGTGGCTAAGGCTGCCAGTGCCCAGGCCTCCTCTCAGTAGAGCGCCCTGGAGCTTAGGCCCATGCCCATGTCAGAGCCCACTGGGAAGCTCCACGTGCACCCCCACCATCTGCTAAGTGCCTCTCCCTTTCTCCCCAGTACGAGGTCGCTCAGCTCTGGCTGCAAGAAGGGGGCCATGCTCACAGCCTGCCTGGGAGCACTTTGGCACAGCTTCAAAAACTGAAGAAATTACCAATATTCTTTTTGTTTCCAGGAAGACATGGTCATGGGCAGGCTTCTTTCCTTGAAAGTGAGTAAAAGACAACCTATGGCAGATATTTCGCTCAGAAATCATTGGCTTTTTGAAACTTCAGGGGTCCAGTCTCAAATTATCACTGTTTTTATCAATTGATATAGCTCAAAGAACTCAAGATCTATGGCCACAGGCAGTGGTTCCAATTAGGACTTTGGCCCTAATGGCTTTCCTGCCCTGGTTGGTGCTGAGGAGAGGCATGTGGTGGGATGGGGAAGGACACAGACTGTAGCACAGATCTGGCTTTGAATTCTGGCTCCATCACGTACTCGTGATATATTGGTCAATTATTTTACCTCTCCATATCTGTCTCCCCATTTTTAATAGTATCCACCACAAAGGGCTCTCGCGAGGATTAAACACTATAGTCTAGGTGAAACACATGCACACAGCCTGGCATGTAGTAACCAAAGTTAGCTGGTAGATGCCTTCTGCAGGGCCAGCCTGCACCAGCTCCCCGCTATGCCTCTGAGTACGTTAAACCAAAGCAGCACACACACTAAACTCCTGCAGCTTGGACAACTAGGGGTTGGGGGTCATGGTACGTATAGTGGTTAAGGGTTGGAATTCAACTGGCAGGGTTTGAATCCTAGCTACTCCACTTCCTAGTTTTATGGCCTCAGACAATAACTTATCCTCTCTACGCTCAGTTTCCTCATTTGTAAAATGGGAATAATAATAAGAGTTACCTTATAGAGTTACTGTGAGGAGTAAATGAGATTCATCCAAGTGTTGCAAGAAGATGGAGTTCATAATTCTTGTTGTTGTATAATAGCCTATTTCGCAAATATTCTGTAATTTCTTTATCCATTCTACTCTTGATGGAGATTTAAGTTGTTTCCATTTTGGGGCCATTATTAATAGTACTGCAATGAAAATTCTTGTACATATCTTTGGGTGAAAATATGTAAACAATATCTAGGTCCAACGGAATTTCTGGGTCAGAAGATATCAGCTTTAGCAGATAACTTCCAACCAGTTTTCCAAAGCAGTTGTTTCCACTGAAATTCCTACTAGCAGTATGTAAATGTTCAGTTGCTCCATGTCCTCACCAACACTTGGTATTTCCTGGCATTTTTATTTCAGCCATTTGTAACACTATCACATTGTAGTTTCAATCTGTACTTCCCTGGTAATTTAATAAAGTGTAACACTTTCATGTGTACATGAAACACTGTGTCTGGCATCTAGTCAGCATGCAATAAATATTAGCCATTATCATTATTATTATTCTTTGGTCACAAAAGTACAACTTTTCAAGTGAGGACATGGACAGAGATTTCTGGAAGTTTCTAAGCATTTTACATTTTCTTGGTCCACCTTCTATCCCCTGTGTGTTCCTTTACCCGTGCCTCTCTCGTCTCCTGGCTACCTTCCCTATAAATAACACTCCTTGACTCTCTCAGAGTCTAGACAGACTGAATAGAGGAACTGAAAGCCAGCTGAGACTTCTGACCTCCACCCCAAACAGGCTGCCATCCTTGCTCAGATGTGTCAGTTCCAAGAGGAGCAGAAAGGATCCTTATTCGGAGACTCTGTCTAGATCACCTAGTCTCATCCATCTGACCTGACCTCCCTGTAGCTCTTTCCTGATGAATGGTTTTGACAACATTCTCATTATTACGGCATCTGGTCTAAGTCAGACTTGAATGTTTAATGCTCCCTGTTAGGAAAGATGCATCACTTGGTTTTTAAGATGCACACACAATTCCCCGTGCAAAGCCAGTATCCTGAGGGGTTTGTTAATGCATCAAGCCATATACCTCTGAGGAAAATTCCCTTATGTCCCTAAAACAAGAAGACAGTTAAGCTCTACCCTCAGTTTAGCCCTTACTGGTAAGCTCAAGGAGAAAAGAAAAAACACGGGATTGTGTAACTGGGTGTAGTTTTGCATCTTACAAGATCTTGAGAAAGAGAGAAAAGGAAGGCAGCTTAATAATTCCCAAACCAGGACAAAATTTTTCATCTATGTTTGTGTAAAATATTCTTCATGATAGAATATAGTAGACACAATTTTATTCTCTAAGTAGCTAAGTGAAGAATTCCTCTTAGGTGAGACCCACTTTTGTTGAGAAAATCTCCTGGCATATCTCCATGGAATAAAGTGAGGGACCCCCTGCCAACAAGGACCTTGAGAGACAGCAATATTCTGGATAGAACAAGGGAACAAATTTGCTGACTGCAACAAAGAATGAAAGGAAGGAAAGAAGGAGAGAGATGCTAAGAAGTCAAAGAGATGGTTAAAAGCTGATAAATGTAATACGTGACCCCTTAAGTCTGCAGGAAAGCTGCTTATTTCATTAAATCCACAGCACTAAGTGAATCTTTTCTGGAAACTTGTGAAGGAACTGAGATTTGCATACAGGTCAGCCCGGGGCAGAATTGAGAAAGTCTGAATACAAAAGTCACAATAAAGGGGAAGAAAAAATTAAGCAGTTTGGAATTTGTAAAAATTTGTCAAGGACTCTGGACTCGATCAAGCTTAGAGTAACCACACCAACTTGTCACAATCTGTGCAGGAATTATCCAATGTCAGTGCTGGAAATCTTGCATTCCAGGAACCCCCTCTGTCCCAGGGAAACTTTAGCCAGGCTATAATATTAAGAATTTGATTTACATTTACTTCAATTTCATAGAGCCAGGGAGGTCCCAGTTGACAACTGAATTATAATTACAAGCACTTACACTGTTTAACTTTTGGTTTCTGAATATGACAACTTCCTACACAAAAACACATATACACAGGCACACAAATACCGAAAGTATAATTCTAAAATTCAAACAAACCTTCTTTGACCAGTAAAGCCCCCCTTTTGATCAATAATTTAAGTGTTTCACTATGGTTTACTTAAGAACTTGCTTTCCTCTGTGCATTGAGGAAGATCCACAGCTTTGCCTCAGCTCCCGTTTAAAACCTCAAAATCAGCTGCCTTTCCATTGGAAGACTTCCATTCTGAGCAAGAGATTCCCTCCTGGGCCTCTTCTCATCCCCATTCTTCTTCCCCCTCAACATGCATGCCCTATGGACGAATTGACAGAAAGGACTTAGGTATTTTCAAAAGTCTGGGCCCACTAATTTCCTCACCTAAGGCTAATTATGTTTTCATAAGTGTACCTCGCAGTTTCAATTTTTGTAGTCTTAGAACCAGTAAAAATAAATTAACCATGTGATCTAATTTCTAAACATTTACTCAGTCCATGGGCTCCTAAATTAAGAGTACAAATTTCAAGAGTTGGATCAGAATTACATTTCAGGTTAACGGAATCAGAATAAAGCAGTTATAATCTAGGTGTGTTTTAGAGCAAGACATGCCTGGATTTCTACTCCAAACCTGGCAGGAAGTCACAATATGGCCTTGGTCATATTCCCTGTGAATGAGGGATATGAGAGAGAGGAACCAAGGATTTGGACCTGAAGAGCTAAAAGGATGAGGTAGTAACCAACTGAGATGGTTGTAGGCAGAATAGACTTAGGGGTAAAGATCAAGAGTTCAGTGTAGGACATTTTAAAGAGACAGTTCTAGACTGGAAATATAAGTCTGGATATAGATGGTGTTCAAAGCTGTGACCAAATGAGATCACCAAGGGAGTGAGGGCACAAAGAGAAATGTCTGTATGTCCATGGATGGGCCACACTAGCGTGAAGCTGGCGGGCCAATAATCCCTCTGCGTGCCTGCCCCGCACCTCTGTCCAGTCAATCCACCACAACCGAGGGTCAGGTGCTCCTCCACGAGAAGCCAGTAGCAGTGAACAACAATGAATTTCAGGCTTGGCAGTGAAAAAGGGTTTGCGGCTCAGCTCTGCCACTTCTGAGCATTTTATCTTGGGCAAATCACTTAATTTTGATAAGCCCCTGTTCCTTCACCCTTAACTTGGACATAACATTATCTCCCTACAGATTATCACTGGGTATATAATAAGTTGAATAAAAATACTTTGTAAAGCACTTTACACTTTACCAGTCATTGTCATTTACCATATAATCTCTCATAATTAAAGGCAGAAAATGCTGTGCTTCTATTAGTGATCAAACATAAAGTTTAGGACAGTATCTACCAATGTTTAAAATGAATAAATAACCCTTTGAAATATACCCTTTACCCTTATCAACATTTAAAATGTACATATTCTTTGATGTAGCAGTTCCAACCGTCCTGCTGATATACCTGCACAAGCATAGAGATAAATGTGTTAGGCATTAGTAATAATGAGATTTTGGAACATTATATATATATCAGTAATAGGCTGGGTAAATAAACCAAGGTACACACATACTATGGAATACCAGTTGTTAAATATAACAAATAAACATATGTGTTCTGATATGAAAAGATGCCTATAATATTTGTGCAAAATAATAAGCAAGTTGAAGACAATATGTATAGTACGATCCAATTTGTTTTAAATTTCTATATACTCATATTTCACATCTAGATATATGCATTGCAAAAAAAAAAACAAACCTAGAAGGATAAAGACTGCACTGTTGATAGCAGTCACTAAGGTCACTGTATGTAATTCATGCCCCTCTGAAGGATACAACTGGTGTTGGAGGAATGACTTTCGCCTTCTCCTTTGGACACTTTGGAATTCTTTGAAGTTTTATAGCAAACCATAGATATTTTAAAGACATACCACAAACCAATCTCTGCACCCCAAGGACGTTAAGAGGATGGGCACGCCAGGGACATAAAATACCATCACTTGTGCTAAAAGCATATGATATCAAACCTAGATTTAACACCTGACTGCAGTTTCAACCTCTCCCAGAAATGTAATTTTAATCAACTAGTCTGGAATATTTCTAGTTAAGCACAAGTATTCTGTCACATGGGCCCTCTCCCATCCCTCATAAAAAGGAGAGTCAATCTGCATGATAAAAACCCTTGCCAATCTTGCCCTGGCTGGTCTGGCTCAGTGGATTGAGTATTGGTCTGTGAACCAAAAGGTCATCAGTTCAATTCCCAGTCAAGGCACATGCCTGGATTGCTAGCCAGGTCCTCAGTTGGGGGTGTGAGAGGCAACCATACATCGATGTTTCTCTCCTCTCTTTCTCTCCCCTTCTCCTCTCTCTAAAAATAAATAAATAAATAAATAAAATCTTTAAAAAAAAAAATCCCTTGCCAAATCCCTTCCCCCCAGAAAGAAGATGCCTTGGCCTAAACAAACTCCTTTCTTTTCCCTTGCTTCGACTTTCTTCTTATAAAAACCTTCCATTTTATTTGCAGATGATATGATACTGTATATAGAGAACCCTAAAGATTCCACTAAAAAATTACTAGAACTGATAAATGAATTCAGTAAAGTAGCAGGATGCAAAATAAATATCTAAATATCAGTTGCATTATTATACACCAATAATGAAATATCAGAAAGGAAAACTAAGAAAACGATCCCATTTACAATTGCATCAAAAAGAATACCTAGGAATAAATTTAACCAAAAATGTAAAAGACCTGTACTCAGAGTATTATGAGGCACTGAAGAAAGAAACTGAAGAAGATACAAATAAGTGGAAGCATATACCACATTCATAGATAGGGAGAATTTACATTATTAAAATGTCCATATTACCCAGAGCAATCTATAAATTCAACGCAGTTCCTATCAAGATACCAATGGCATATTTCACAGAACTAGAACAAATATTCCAAAAACTTATATGGAATCACAAAACACCCCAAATAGCCACAGCAATCTTGAGAAAGAAGAACAAAGTTGGAGGAATCATGCTATCTTATATCAAACTATGCTATAAGACCATTGTAATCAGAACAGCAGAGTACTGGCGTAAAAACAGACATATAGCTTAACAGAACATAATAGAGGGCTCCGAAGTAAACCCATGCCTTTACAGTCAATTAATATTTGACAAAGGAAGCAAGAACATACAATGGGGTAAAGAGAGTATAGTCAATAAATAATGTTGGGGAAAATGGACAGATACATGCAAAAAAAAGAAACTTAGACCACCTTCTTATACCATACACACAGACTCAAAATGGATTAAAAAATTAAATGTTAGACTCAAAACCATAAAAACCCTAGAAGAAAACATAGGCAGTAAAATGTCAGAGATTTCTCATAGCAATATTTGTTCTGATATATCTCCTCGAGCAAGGTAAACAAAAGAAAAAATAAACAAATAGGACTACATCAAACTAAAAAGGTTTTGCATAGCAAAGGAAACCATCAACAAAATGAAAAGACAACCGAGTGAATGGAAACATATTGGCCAATGATATCTCTGATAAGGGGTAATATCCAAAATTTATACATAACTTATAAAGCTCAACAACAATAAAAACAATCCAATTTAAAAATGGACAAAGGACCCGAATAGACACTTCTCCAAAGAGGACATACAGATGGCCAATAGACATATGAAAAGATGCTCAACATTACTAATCATCAGAGAAATGCAAATTGAAACCACAACGAGATATCACCTCATCTGTCAGAATTGTTACCATCAAATAAATCAACAAACAAGTGTTGGCAAGGGTGTGGAGAAAAGGGAACCCTCGTGCACTACTGGTGGGAATACAGGCTGGTGCAGCCACTGTGGAAAGCAGTATGTAGTTACCTCAAAAATTTTAAAATAGAACTGCCTATGACTCAGTGATTCCACTTCTACAAATATATCTGAAGAAACCTGAAACACTAATACAAAAGAATATATGCACCCTTATGTTCATTGCAGCATTATTTACAACAGCCAGGATTTGGAAGCAGCCCAAGTGTCCATCAATAGATAAGTACATTAAAAAAAAAAAAAGCTGTCATGCATTTACACAATGGAATACTACTCAGCCATAAAAGAGATGGAAATCTTACCTTTTCCAACAGCATGGATGGACCTGGAGAGTATTATGCTAAGTAAATAAGCCAGTCAGAGAAAAAAAATATATGATTTCACTCATATGTGGAATCCAATGAACAAAATAAACTAACAAACAAAATAGAAACAGAGTCATATATATGGAAAACAAGACTGACAGCTATCAGAGGGAAGGGTCATTGGTGTGAGAAAGGTGAAGGGATTAAGAAAAGAAAAATTCCTCATAGGCACAACAGTATGGTGATTACCAGAGGAAAAGGGGGTGGGGAGAGGTAAGAGAAGGTAAAGGGGGATAAATGGTGATGGAAGGAGACTTGCCTTGGGATGGTGAACACACAATATAATATACAGATGATATATTATAAACTAAACACCTGAAACCTATACAATTTTATTAATCAATGTCATCCCAATAAATTCAATAAAAATAAATCTTAAAACCTTCCATTTTGTAAAATCCCTTGGAGTACCCTTCTAGTTGCTAGATGGGATGCTGCCCAACTCATGAATCACTAAAATAAAGCCCATTAGATCTTCAAATATACTCAGCTGAATTTTGTTTTTCAGTACCCCAAGCCCAGAAGAATGTCCTATTGGGTTCCTGGGTATATTCCAACCCACCAAGCCACAGCTCTCCTGGCCACCAGTCCGTGTGGTAACACAGGTAGAGCAGTTCACTGAGGGGAGAGCCTAAGCCCCAAAGTAGGGCCACTTTGGGGAGGAAAAGGGAAATGCAAATGTTCTCTGAAACAGATGGCGTCTGGAAAAGAAAGTGTGTTTGGCAACAAGAAGGGAAAACCACAGGGGAGAGGAGGAAAGCAGTAAAAGAGAAACAGTCCAGGGAGGTGGTAAATTAAGTGCGAAGCTGAAGATTTCCAAGGGATTTTTCAGTTTTAATAAGAGTCAGGCCTCTGGACAATTCTGCCAAAGCATGGAGACATCGTTTTATATTTCTTTTATTAAAAGTATTCCACTAGAGCAGCAGCTTTGAACCATGATATTTTGACATTAGTTTGTTACCAATATTCCAAGTATTGAAATTTTCAAATAGTTTACCTTTTTTTAATATTTAAGGAAGACCCATGGTTAACCCTTTCACTCACTGGCATTCTGATGTTTTCAGGGGTGGGAGACAAAGGGTGGCGTCCCTGCCAGGGCTGGAGAGCTGTGTGTAACCTGAAGGCTACTGGCGTCCCCACCTCCGATACTATAGCTCTTCCTCCATGGCTCTGGAGGCCCCCAGGGCTTACCGAAGAGGCAGACAGGATGACCACATGTTGGGAGTTCGCTGTAACAGTCAAGAGTCGTGCCACTTCCCACCTCATTTACAATATGAACCAAGGCACAAGTGTCTCAAATATCCAATGACAAAAAGATTAATTGATGGATTATTTTGCACTGAACTACTTGTTGTTGCAGCTGCTCAGGATGTCAAAGAGCGTCCAGGAACTATGCTAATTCCAACAGGGAACAGCTGTGGGAGCTAGAGGCCAGCTCCCCTATCCAGTGAGGAATGCGAGTCCTTATGTCTGTGTCGACACCTCCTGTCATGCCAGCAACGGTTCACAGACACGATTACGAAGGATGGATTTTTTTGGTCGTAAATAGCCTTTAATGTCACACAAACTAAACCAAGGCCAAGAACATATCATGACATCTCCAATTATCAGTTCCATCTTTGGGATAAGATATTTACTGTGTACCAAACTGAAGGTCAGGAGACAAGTTTCCTCCAGACATAGTCAAAACCTATCTGGGTCTTATAGAATGGCTGACAGCTGTCAAAAGGGAGGGGGCTTCTGGAGCTGTGTGAAAAGGGGGACGGAGCTAAGGAAAAAAAACCTCTTAGACACAGACAACAGTATGGTGATTACCAGAGGGAAAGAGGGGTAAGAGGAGGTAGAAGAGGGTAGAGGGGGGATCAATGGTAATGGAAGGAGGCTTGACTTGGGGTGGTGAACACACAATACATTATACAGATGATGTGTTATAGAACTGTACACCTGAAACCTATATAATTTTACTAACCAATGTCACCTCGCTAAGTTCAAGAAAAAAGAAAAAGAAAACATGAAAAAAAAACCCTATCTGGGTCTTATAAAGTGGGGCCAGTGCTATGAGTTTATTTCAACAGGGAGCTTTTGGATTACTTGAGCTCTAGACATTGGATATACAGGGATGAAATTCCAGACACTTATATACCAAGCTCAAGTTTAATATGAAATTATATATGTGTATGTGTGTATCTGCATGTATGTATTAATATATACATACATACAGAATAGTAAATTATTTAGATAGCCCTTTCTGCCTATATTTTCTTATTTAAGCCCTAACCCCTTGAAGGGAGAGTTCACTTATATCAGTTTCCTCTCTCAGAAAAAAAATTTTAGACATAATAAATATGTCTATCACACATAACAAAATTTACAAGTCCTTGATATCATGTAATCCAAGTTCCTATAAAATTTCCCCAATTGTCTCAAAATGTCACTTGAATCCAAATACACAGCAAGGCCCACATGTCGCATTGCACACACACACAGACACACGCACATACACATTCCCTAGCTCCCTGTCCACTGGGAGGACAGCAGGGCTGGGAGCGGTGATGCCCAACAGCAATAGCACCTCACCACGGTTTCTAAAAACTCTTTTCCACTAAAAAGAAGCAGGGAAAAGTGGCCGATCCAAGGGTTAGAGCAAGGAAAATACAAGATGTGTTTGGGAAATCTGAGCAGCAAAATAAATAATGATAGTGTCAGATTATAAACCATTGAATAAAATGAGAATCCATGAGTTCACTGATATAAATAAATGAATAAAGTTAATGTTTGCTGAATAATAGCATATTTAACTACTTTTCAAAGTACCTCCTTATAAAAGACTCATTAATTACAAAGATAAAAGAGTAATTTCACAGTGAAGAAGCCTGATAGACCCTAACTTAATCAAGTTATCAACCTTTGATAAAATCATGTATCGCTTGACAAAAAGTTGCAAAAGGAAGAACACAGCTTTAATTCTATGACATTCCTTCCGAAAAATGCATGACTTGAATCTAATCACAAAGAAACACTAAACAAAACCATTTGAAGGATAGCCTACAAAATAACGGACCTGTAATCTCCAAAAATGTCAAGGTCATAAAAATCAGATATTGAGAAACTGCTCCAGAACAAAGGAGACTAAAGAAACATGACAATTAAATGCCAAATGTGATTCTGAACAGGACCTTGTTGATATACAGGATGTTTTTAGGAAGACTGGACATCAATGTTAATTTCTTAATTTTGATGACTATTCTGTGGTTATCTAAGACAGTGTCCTCATTTATGAGAAATACAAAGTATTTCAAGTATTCAGTATTCAGGGGTGACAGAGCATCAGGTTAGTAACTTTTAAATGGCCTGGGAAAATATAGTCATTTGCTGTAGTATATTAGACATTTTTGGTAAGCTTGAGATTGTCTCAAAATAAGAAAAAATTATACAATACAGAAATAACTTTCCTTATCAGCTATTTTTCCCTGAACAAAGATCATATACGCAAGACAGAATAACTGCTTGATTCTGTACTGATATTAATTTTCAGAGTAATAAGTTGTGCCATAGCAATTTCCAATGACAATTTTTAAGGCATCAGTTTGAACCAAGATATTTTTATATTTTATATACTTTAATGAATTGCAGAGATTCTTTTTGATTCTCCAATTTTCCCTATGTCTTTTTGCCACAACTGCGGTAGTCACTAGTGTTCTTTCATTCTGTGTAACAAGATGCACCAGGTTCATCATTTACATTTCCTGCCCCAAACTTGGAATCAATTTTTGGACCTTGAAAAACTCAGAGGAGAAATCCTTTCCTCTTACTTAATTTTTTTAAATGAGGGAAAATTTTCAGAACACCTTGTTTTCCCAACCCCCTGTTGAAGTTTGTCATCTTGTCATTTTTTTTCTCCCTCAGATACCTGACCAACTTTGGACTCCTTCTGAGAGGAATGGCAAACCAACAGCAGAACACCAAAAGTCAAACCAGCTGAGCACTACAAGTACCTGCCTCTTAGATGGCATGGGGAGGTGTTTGGGGAGGGGCGTTCTAATCCTTTTATTAACTCCCTTATATCAGAAATCCCTCCTCAGGTTTGATAACTTACTATAACAGCCCACAGAATTTAGGGAAATACTCACTTGTATGACCTGGCTTATTAGGACACAGATGAACAGCTTGATGAAGAGGTACGTAAGGCAAGGACAGGAAGAGTCCCAAGTGCAGGAGCTTCTGTCCCCCTGGAGTTGGGGTGCGCCACCGTCTGGGTATGTGGGTGTGTTCACCAGCCCAGAAACTCTTTGAACCCTTTTGGTTAGGGATTTTATGGAGACGTCATTACATGGGCATGACTAACTAAATCACTGGATACTGGTGATTAAACTCAAACTTCAGTCCTTCTTTCCTTCCTTCTTTTCTCTAATCAATTGCAAGGTTAGTTCCTGGGACAACCAGACTTCACCTCTCCAGTCACCTCATTAGCATAAACTCAGATATGGCTGAAAGGAGCTTGAATGATAAAAGATTTTCCCTATCACTCAGGAAACTCCAAGGGTTTTAGGAACTCTGTGCCAGGAACCTGGGATGAAGATCAAATATATATTTCTAATTATGTAACAGTATCACAATGATTAAGTTTATTACAACTTTTCTCATCCCAGGCACTGAGAAACAGATCTGTGAGTCTATCTGTCTGTTTCATTTCTCTAACATTTATAAAGTAGTAAGAAACATTTATATGTAGTAAGAAACATTTATAAATAGTAAGCAGGTCAATTTCCAGAAGTATCTTATCCTAAAGCTAGAGCTGGCCAATGTCATATTCTTCATTCTAGTCTCCCAACAGTCAAGTTTAATCTTCTCTCTTCTGATGTAAGAAATGCTAACCCAAAAGCCACTCATCAATGCCAAAGCAAATCCATGTATTCATTCAACGAATTGTATTAAGTATCTTCTATGGCCCAAGCACTTTTCTTAGTGGTGAGGGTATAACAGTGAACAAAAGAGAATAGACTGCCTTTGTGGAATTTGCTTTTAAGTGGGGGAAAAATAGACCATGATAAGATAAATAGGTAAATTATAAAGTACAAGAAAAACAAAGCAGGAAATGGCAATGCAGAAGGAGATACAATCTTATTTTAGTTTTTTATCCTCACCTGAGGACATGCTCATTGATTTTGGGGAGAGGGAAAGGGGGAAAAAGAGGGAGAGAGGCATCGATGTGAGAGAGAAACATCGACCTGTTGCCTCTTGCACGTGCCCTGGCTGGGGACTGAACCTGCAATTTAAGCATGTGCCCGGACCGGGAATTGAACTCATGACCTTTTGGTTTATGGGATGATGCTCCAATGAACTGAGCAACACTGGCCAGGGCTAAAGAGAGACAATTTTAAATAAAGGTTTTCAGTGTGGACACCACTGAGAAGGTGACATCTGAGCAAACACTTGAAGTGAGAGAGTAAGCCATGTGGTTTTCAGAGAGATGAGATTTTCTGGCAGAGAAAACAGTTTGTATGAAGATCCTGAGGTACAAATGTGTTTTGATTATTTGCAAAATATTAAGGAGGCTACCATGGCTGAAGTGGACCAAGGTGAAGAAAGGAGAAGAGGTTACAGAAGTAATGTAAAGGTCACACCTTTTAAAGGAGCACCTGGGACCTTAATTAAGCATTTGGGCTTTTACTCTAAATGATACGGAAAATCATCTGTGATCTTGGAAAGAAGAATGACTATGCATTTGATGTTTTAATAGGATCACTCTGGCTGGTATGTTGAGTACAGAAGGAAGGGGAGCAAGACATAGACACAGAGAAACCAATTAAGAAGGTATTGTAATCCAGAGGGAAGGAAATGGTGGCAGAGACAAGGGTGACGGCAGTGAAGGAGATGGAAAGTGGTCACTTTTTGGATGTCTGTCAAAGTAGAGCCACCAGGATTGATGAAGGACTATATAGGTGCAAAGGAGAAGGAGCCCCAGATAAGCCTTAGGGTACTGGCCTCAGCAATTTAAAGGGTGGTTCCGTCAACCGACATAATGAAGATTGTGAGGAAAGTTTTGGAAAAGTTGCTCAGTTGGACAAATTTGGTTTGAGATGTCTATTATACATTCAAACAGAGATGTCAAATAGGTGGTAGAATATATGGGTCCAGAGTGCAGGAGAATGGTCTAAACTAGAGACATATATTTGGGCATTGTGGCAGGCAGAACAATTCCCCCCAAAGATGTCCATGACCTAATCCTCAGAACTTATGAATAGTTTACCTTGCATGGTAAAAACAAAAACAAAAACAAACAAACAAAAAAAACCCATACCCTACAGATGTGATTAAGGGTATGGATTTTGAGATGAGGAGATTACCCTGGATTACATGAGTGAGCCCAATCTAATCAGATGGGTTATTAAAAGCAGGGACCTTTTCTCAGCTGTGGTGAAAGAGAGAGAGCCGAGGAAGAAAGAAGGGTCAGAGAGATAAGACACCAGTGGCTTTAAAGGCAGAGGAAGGGAACCACAAGCTAAGGACTGCGGGAGGCCCCTTAAAGCTGGAAAAGGAAAAAGAAAGAAAAAAAGGATTCTCCCCTACAGCCTTGAGAAAGGAATGCAGCCCTGCTGACAAGTTATTTTAGCCCAGTAAGGCCCTCTCAAATTTCTAACCTAAAGAACTGAAAGATAACAAATTGGGGGGGGCGGGGGGGGCGGGGTGTGCGGTCAAGCCACTAAGTTATGTATTTTGTTACAGAGCAATGGAAAACTAATGCTGGCATCATCAGATACATAAGTGGTATTTAAATCCCTAAGAACAGGATGGTTAGAGACAGAAAATAGACGAGGTCTTGGAACTGACTTTCGCAAATTTGAATATTAAGTCAGAGGAATGAGGAAGATCCAACAGAGATGACTGAGAAGGAGTGGACATGAGATAGGAGTAGACATGAGATAGCAAGAAGACAGAAAAAAGCATTCCAGAAGCCAAAGGAAGAGTCTGGGTCACATGCTGCCAAAGGGTCACATGAGATGAGGACACAATTAGGAAATAAGACAGCCAGAAGAGGAGGAGCATGCGTGCTCCGACCAGCTAAGACCCAGAAGGAAAAGAGTAGACCCTGGTCCTCACTGCTCAAGCCACATAGGATGGGAGAGACACATGAATAATACCCACCCAGAGCACTGACTTTTGAATACACAGGGACTCTACTCACCAACAAACCAGGCCTAGGTAGTTGTGGAATGTTTCCAATCAGATAAGCGCTGTTAACCACTGGGGGAGGGAAGGTGTGAACATCAAAAGCCAGAAGAGGAGTGAGGAAAAGGAAGACTTTCACCTTTCTCTTACAGACCTACATTGTTCTTTCCTTTCACCATATAATGCAGTCTTAGCCTTCCAAGGCCCTAATCTGTTAAATGCCATATATCCTAAGCCCAAGAGAGATAACATAATATTTCAAGAATAGGAAATAGCTTTTTCTTAGAAAAACCATGACTTCACCAAAATAAAAATACTACACAACTTTCCAGGACCTGACATTTCATGTCACCTGTAGCTTCAGACAACCTTGCATGTTTCGGTTTACTTCACCTCAAATCCAAGTTTAGGTACTCATCTACAAAAGACTAAAATTATGTATGAAGGGTCCTTGTGACCCGAGACAAACATACCTCTGTCACACTGCCTCACATTGACTTATCATTATTTATCTTTTTATCTTTTCCACTAGACTTAGAAGTCCTCAGAGTAGAGGCTGTGCCCTTTCACCACTGAATAGTAAGAACAATAATTAATGAAATTCCCATTCATTGAACTCATAATATGTGTCAGGCATGGCATTTATTGCTCTCAGGCATTAACTCTTCACACAAACCTATGAGATAGTTATTATTTACTCCATTTCCCAGGTAAGAAGATTGAGATTAAGAAAATTTAAGAAACTTACTTAATAATCATATTAAAGTAGAGGGGACAGAGCTGTCCAATGTCAAATTCTGTCCTATTTTAAATAATGGTCCCTTCAAAAATGTCCACTTCCTACTTCTGGGAGCCTGTGAATGTTACCTTGTATGGAAAATAAGACTTTATAGTTGTAATTAAATTAAAGGTTTTGAGGTGGGGGGGCTTTCCTGGATCATCCACATGCACTCAATGTAATCATAAGAATCCTTCTTGTAAATCACAAGAGAGAGGTGAGAGATCATACTGAGTAGTGGAAGATGTGACAACAGAAGCAAGAGCCTGAAGTAATTTGAGGAAAGGGCCGTGAATCAAGGAATGCAGGGGGGCCCCTAGACGTCGGAAAAGGCAAGGAACAGATTTTCCCCTAGGGTCTCCAGAAGGAACGCACACTTGCCAATACCTTGACTTTAGACTTCTGACCTTCCAAACAGGAATATAATAAATTTGTGTTGTTTTGAAGCCACTAAATTTGTGGCAATTTCTTGCAGCGGCAATAGGAAACCAATACAGTGCCCTTTTCCCCTGTCCTTATATGGCCTTTACATCCCCAGGACCTAAGGCAGTCAATGTTTGCTAAGTGAATTGTGAATTACCGAAGGAGAAGGATTTTCCAAGGCCTCTCCTACCTGACCCAACCTGAACTCCTGGCCAAAAGAGCCTTCCTCAGAGAGAAGTGGACAGAAACAAGCCAGGTATACCTGGGGTGGTATATGTTTTCTTAACTGCTAAGTTGAACAGATGTGCTATTAATAGTCTGAAGCTCATTCTACACCAGTTCAGTGTGCCCTTGGAAGACCTGACAAAGTGCAATCCTAATTTACAGCTGTGATTTAGAGCCCCAGGGCTAGAGGGAGGGAGAAGAGGGTGAGAATTAGCTATTTTTATGGCACCAACTTAGGCTCTTAGGCTTTTTTTCCATTTCCTATAACAGTGATTAAACATCACAAATGATTTAGTTGAAATTACAAGCAGCATTAGTAAAAAATGAGCAGAAATCACATTTTACACTTTATTTCCTTTATAAAAATTATTTCATGACAAACTAGAGCAATGAAGGCGCACACAGACATGCTGCTAATGCACATAACTCTACTTCCTCCTTTCTCCAAGACCACTACGACCCATTCTTTAAACCAGGAACATGATATTTAATATAATAGTATCAATAAGAGGTTTTTTTCCAAATTAATAAATTCAATACACCCTATAGCTTAACTGCTTAAGAAATGAAAAGCTGGATATCTATAAATTGTTTAGGATTCATAAATGGCTCATCATGCCATGAAGAGTCCGTTTCCCTTTCTGTATCCCAATTTTTCTACCCAGGTTAGAATCCTATACTTACAAAGCAAAAACTTCAAAACAGCCTTTGATCTTTTAAGAAGAAATACTACATAAGCAGAAAGATGGTTACAATTCCAACTAAAAGCAATCATTTTGAACTGAATTTCAAATTCATAATCTACTTGTAGTTGACACAGAATGTTAAATAAATTACTGCGAAGGGCTAAGGTAAAACCAGGCAGTGCCCTCAGTCTAGACTGTCTGATTAGATCGGCAATTCCCACGGTGCTCCCAGCTTGCCTGGTTTTGCAGCCAAGGTTCCCAGGGGTCCTGAGAGGCTTTGGAATCTGAATAAATCACACACTCTAGGGGTCCAAAAACTCAATTTATTTGTGACCGAAGACAGGATCTTATTGCTTCTCAGATTAACAGTTTAAAATGGTTTGCTTTTTTGCCTCAGGAGTATTAGTTTGATGTATGAGGCAGGGAGATTATTAAATCTTCAGTGACATCCAAAGATGTAAATTAACTGACAGCACCTCCTTAGCCACCTTTTCTGTATGAGCTAGGTTTATTATTAACTTGTCACTCTTGCATGCTCATCAAAACAAGCAGCCCTATGATTAATTACACCTGTTTATTTAAGGGTACCTGTCATTCCAACTTTTTGCGGACAGGATATTAGTAAGTCTCCTGATTTCTTTGCAGAACTATAGCATGAGGACTTTTACATAGGAGGAGAGAATGACTGTCCTCTTCTAATCATGTCCATGAATATATATGAAAGAAAGATGGCACGTGTGTAACTGTACACTAGTCTTTTAATTTTAAATGAAGCTGCATTTCATTTTGCAGTCCTTGCCAGTTTATAGATGCCCCATTGTCTGATTCTGCTCATCTGGACATCTCTGGGACTAAATGGACAAAAACTCTAAAATTCTCTTTTCAGTTCTGTCATTCACAACTCAGTTCAACAAATCCAGTATTTATGAGGTTCCTTCTATGTGGCAAGCCGCAAATGTGAATTTGTTCAGTTCTTCATCCAGTATTTATTTAATGTCTTTTATGTGCTAGTAATGGTACTAGGTGTATATTCACTGTTCAAAACAGTGAACAGTCCTTGCCCCCATGGAGTTTACAGCCTTGTTACCCTCCTTCCCAAGGCATTTGTCTCTCCAAATCATGAACAAAGGAGAATGGACGGACAGTGAGAACCTGGATAAAAGGGATGAAAAGCAAAGTGTATCCCTTCTAAAATAAGTTTTCACAGAATAGACACTAAATTGAGTCAGGAATAAAAGACATCTGCAAGGTTCACTCCCTCCTCCTGGTCTAGAGTGGGTATGCGGCGCTGAACTGCACTGAAACCATGGTATTTCACCTGGTTTTTCTCTCCCTGTACCTACTATATCACAGATTATCGGGTTTGCTGAATAATCGCTGAAACACAGGAAGTTTTCAAATAAACTTTGAGGCATGGCTGCATTGCCTCTGATCCGCCACTAGAAAATAATTCACCTTTACCAGTTTAAATTGTAGGAGGATTACTTATTTTTTAAAGAGAAAAAGGTTCCTGATTGTATCCTTTTCTCCCTTTTTAAAAACGTTTTTATTATGGAAACTGATAAAAATGCAAAAAAGATAAAAAACAATAAACCTCCATGTACCTATCACCTAGCTTCAGTAACTATCAACATTTTGTTATTCTTTTTATCTACCACATTTCTCTCTCCCTTCACATTTTTTTTTTTTTGGTATTTTTAAATAAATTCCCACTGTCATTTGACCTCCAAATACATAGGAATTTATCCAGCAAATACAGTTTTAAAAAACATAACCATAATATCATTACAACAGTGAACAAATAACACTAATTCTTTAATATCTTCTAATACCTAGCCCATGTTCAAATGTCCCTGATTGTCTAAAAAAGAAAAAATCCTTTTGTATTAAAACAGGATTCAAGCAAAGTCTACACATTGAATTTAGTTGATAATGTCTTCCATTTACACATTTTCTACCCATGTCCTTTTGAATATCACTAAAATCGTCTTCAATACTTTATTTTTATCTACAGTAAACAAATCCATCCAAACTTAACATATGCTCCTGGTGATACCTGATTATGTAATATTTTCAAGGACAGGATAATCATATAATTTATCATTTAAACAAAGAAATGCTTGAGTGTAAAGAGGCTATTAATAATTATACTGGCGTAAACCAGAACGAACAGTCATCCTACCAGTACAGATATCAGAGGTTAAAAATGAGGACCAGGTTCCTGGTTTCTACTTGGGTGCAGAGAGCTGGAAAAGAGCTGGACAGAATGTCACTGCCGCTCTTAAAATGAAAAAACAAAGCTGAACAATCTGCAAATTAACAACTTCTCCTAGATCCATCAAAGAGTTGAAGTTGAGGAAATGCCAACTAAACCAAAATCTGAGGAGAAACAATGCTTTTAGGGAGACAGAGTATAAGAATTTGTTTACTTGGGGCAGTTGAACACCAGTAAGAAGCATTCACCTAGAACTGTTAACGAACTGGCAGAGGGTGAGTACTGGCTGGTTACGGCATAGAACCCTAAAGGTTTCAGATATAAGGAGAGTTCACAACACACAGAGGCTTTGCTCTCTGCAGATTCCAATGAGTACTCACCAAAAATGATGGCAAAAGTCCTGAGAAAGCGTCCTTCATGGTATAGGCATAGGAGACAGGAAGAACAGCTGATGCAGGAAAGGCCATGGAGCACGGCCAGATTACTCTTCTCTAGCTTCCCTATAAGAGAAAAAAAATCACTGGGGATGTGGCATACAAAAAGAGCAAGGGGAAAAACTCCACAAGGCCAAGAGACAAAATAATCAACAGAACCAGAATCATATACAACACAGATGTTAGCGCTATCAGAGGATTTAAAATAAGTATTAAAAATATGTCAGAGTCTTCAATGGAAATGGACATTACTCGCTGTCCAATGAATAATTTCAGTAGAGAGATGGAAACTGTAAAAAAAGAATTAAATGAGTAATAGAGATCAAGACTGTCATCGACATCCTCATCAGCAAACTTAACAGAGCTAGGAAAAAATCAGTGACATGAAAATATCCAAACCAAAAGACAAAGACAGTAAAAAATAAAAAATAGAACTGTAAGACAAAACCAAATGATCTAACAAATGTGCAGTTAGAATTCCAGATGGGAAAAAAGACAGAGAATGGGACAGGATAAATATCTGAAGGGATAATGACTAAGAATTTCCAGAATTTATAGCATACATCAAATTACAGATCCAAACTACCAACAAAGATAAGTACTCAAGCAGAGACAGACATATCATATTCGATTTCTGACCACACAAACTAAAGAGAAAATCTTGAAGGCAGCCAAAGCAAAAGGGGAAGGGGACTCATTCCTAGAGAGAAATAAATAGAAGAATTGTAACAACCATCTTGTTACTACACCATACAAGCTAGAAGACAAGAGTGAAATTTTTTTAATTATTCATATTTTTATTAAAAGATAGCATACTAAAACAAGACAGACAGTTATTTAACAACAAAAACCCTGTGACACATAATAATTATAAAATACTTGATGCATTAAAGTCAGGCACAGCACAATACAATTTGTTGCTGTCATTATTCTAGAAATCTTAGTGTAATAAGGCAAAAAAAATCAAATAAAGAGATGAATTTTTTTATTGAATACCACATAACTGTCAACATACAAAATAAAATAGTTTAAACAGGTAAACTTAGGAAAATAAGAAAGTGCGATCAATTTTCTAGATGTCAGGATAACATAAAATCAATGGTATTTTCATAATCCAGTAATAACAAATTAGATAAAACTTCAAATAGCATGAAAAACTATATAGTCTCTAGGAACAACTCTAACAAAAATAGGAAAGATTTTTATGAAAAATATTTCAACATATGGTTAAAGACTTTTTTAAAGGACCTAAATAAGTGGAAAGGTTTATACTTCTATCACCCAGTAAATTCCAAGAGATTTAGAAGTTGTATCAGGAGCCGGCGTCAAAGACCAAATACTAGAACAAAAGGTGTTCCTAGTGTTCTTGTCACTTAGGAAATTACAAGGGTTTTAGGAGCACTATGCCAGGAACCAGGGACAGAGACCAACATATATTTTTTCTATTATTTCACAACATCCTTCTATCAGAAATGGGCAGATCCAGAAGAAAATCAGTAAAGGCATAACTGAATTCAACATGATCAATCAAGTGGATATAATTAGCATCTATAGACTATTTTATACAACAGCAAATTACACATTCTTCTCAAGCGCACATGGAACAGTCACCAAGATAGATCACATTGTGCGCCATAAAACACATTTTAATAAATTTAAAAGAACAGATATACAATCTCTGCTCTCAGACCACATGGAATTAAACCATAAGTCAATAACAGAAAGATAGTTGGAACATCGCAAAATGCATGGAGGGTAAACAACACACTTCTAAACAACATATGAGTCAAAGAAAAAAATCTCAAGAGAATTTTTTAAATATTGAACTAAATTAAAATGAAAATAAAACATCAAAACTTATGGGATGCAGCAAAAGTTGTGCTCTACAGGGAAATCTACAGCTATGGATGCATATTTTAGAAAAGATGAAAGAACTAAAATCGATAATCTAAGTTTCTACCTTAGAAAACTAGAAAAATGAGAGTAAATAAAATCCAAGTAAGAAAAAACTATCTAATAAGAATTAGTGCAGAAATCAATGGGACTGAAAATAGTAAATCAACAGAAACAAATCAGTAAAATCAAAACCTAGTTCTTTGAAAAAAAAAATCAATAAAATTAATAAGCCTCTACCCAGGCTAAGAAAAAGAAAGAGAGAAGACATGAATACTAATATCAGAAATGAAAGAGGGTAAATCACTACAGATCCTATAGCCATTAAAAGGGTAATAAAGAAATATTATGAACAACTCTTTGCCCACAAATTTAATAATCTAGATAAAATGGACCAATTCCTTGGAAGACACAATCTGCCAAAATTCACAATAAGCAAATAAACAATTGGAATAGGCCTATTTCTACCTATTAAAGAAATTAAAGAAATTTGAGTCAATAATTAATAACCTTTCAAGTAGTAAAGCATTCAGCCCAAATGGGTTCACTAGTGAAGTCTGTGAGGCCAGTTTTATCCTATTTCCAAAACCAGACAATGCTTTTGCAAGCAAAGGTACAGACCAATATCACTCATGAACACATATGCAAAAAATCTCAACAAAATATAGCAAAATAAACCAATCAATGCATAAAAATAATTATAAACTACAACCTAATGGCATTTATCCCAGGTAGGTGAGGCTGGTTGAATATTTGAAAATCTATTAATGCAATCCATAACATCAACAGGCTTAAGAAGAAAAATCACATGATGATATCAATAGATGTAGAAAAAACATTTTAAAAAACCAATACCATTGATGATAAAAACTCTCAGCAAACTAAGAATAGAGGGGACCCTCTACAACTTGACAAAGAATATCTACAAAGAAATCTAAAGTTAACATCATACTTAATGGTGAGAATCTCAAAGCTTTCCAGGTGCTAAGATCAGGTACAAGGCAAGAATGTCCCTTCTCATCACTGCTTTTCAACATCATGCTGGAAATCCTAGGTAATATAATAAGACAAGAAAAGGAGATAAAAGGTATATATATTGGGAAAGAAGGAATAAATCTGTCTTTGGTTGCAGCTGCCGTGATGGTCTATGTAGAAAATGAAAAAAAATTTGACAAAACTCCTGGAACTAATAAGTGATTATAGCAAGGCTGCAGGATTACAGTGAAATTTTTTAAGGGCTGGAGAGTGACATCATCAACAAGGCAAAATAGACTCCAACTTCTGCCTCACACAAAGAACAACAATTAGACATCTATCCATTAATGAAAATAGCTCTGGGATTGTTCAGGAGTCCACTTATGAAGCTTCAAACAGCACAGTGGAACTAAAAACCTGAGAATACCCATGCAAAAAGTATAGGATAAAGTTTCATTTTGCCTGCCTCATCCCGTCTCCCAAGAGGGAACTCCCCAGCCCAAAAGAGTTCTCCACAACAGTAAAAGCAAAGCAGGGTGAGCAACCAGCTTTCCCTTCTGGAGAACTGCCTGAACAATCCACTTCGGTTTTACCTCACCCTGAGGCCAGCAAAGCTGAGATGTCTAGAGATGGCTAGGAACAAAGAACAGCAGGAGCTACCAGCAACAGCCACGCAGCATGAGCAACAGTTGCTTAGAGCATCAGCCTGCTACGCCAAGTATGCGGGTTTGATCCCTGGTCAGGGGACATACAAGAAGCAACCAATGAATGCGTAAATAAGTGAAACAAATCTCTCTCTCTCTCTCTCCCCTTCCTCTCCCTCTAAAATCAATGAATAATTTTTTTAAAAATCTACTTAAAAAGAAGTAAGCCCACACATATACGGCCAATTAGTTTGCGACAAAGGAGTCCAGAGCATACAACAGGGAAAGGACAGTTTCTTTAATAAATGGTGGTGGGAAAACTGAACAGCCAAGTGCAGAACAATGAAACTGGCCCACTATCTTACAGCACACATAAAAATCAACCCAAAATTGCCCTGGCTGGTGTTACTTGGTGCATTGAGTGTTGGCCTGCAAGCTGGATGTTTGCAGGTCCGGTTCCTGGTCAGGCCCCCATTTGAGGGCATGCAAGAGGTGACCAATCAATGTTTCTCTCCCTCTCTTTCTTCCTCCCTTCCCCTCTCTCTAAAAATAAATTTTTTTTTTTAAAATCCAACCCAAAACATATCAAAGATTTGAACATATGACCTGAAACCATAAAACTCCTAGAAGAAAACATAGGTCAAAAGCTCCTATCTGTCTTGGTAATGACTTTTTGGATTTGACACCAAAAGTAAAGAAAAGCAAAAATAAACAAGTGGGACTACATCAAACTAAAAAGCTTCTGTGTAGCAAAGAAAACCATCAACAAAATAAAAAAACAACCTACTAAATAACAGAAGTATTTGCAAATCATATCTGATAAAGGGTTAACAGCCAAAATATATAAAGTTATACAACTCAACGGCAAATATATATTTTTTACTTTTATATATAAATAGCAAATATATAATATATATATATATAAAAATTTAAAAATAGGTAGAGGGTCTAAACAGACATTGTTCCCAAAAAGGCATACAAGAGCCAACAGTACATGAAAGGTGTTCAACATCACAAATCATCAAATGCACATCAAAACCACGAGGATATATTACCTCATTCCTGTTAAAATGGCTTTTGTCAAAAAGAGAAGAAATAAGTATGGTCAAGGATGTGAAGAAAAAGGAACCCTCCTGCATTGTTAATGGGAATGTAAATTTGTGCGGCCACTATGCTTTACTCCACTAAGAGTATGTAGATTCCTCAAAAAATTAAAAATAGAACTACTATATGATCCAGCAATTCTATTTTTTGGTATTTATCTGAAGGAAGTAAAAACACTTATCTCACAAAAATATATGCACCTCCATGTTCCTTGCAGCATTATTCACAATAGCCAAAACATGGAAACAACCTACATATCCATCAATAGATGACTGGATAAAGAAGATGTGATATATATATATAGTGGAATATTATTCAGCTACAAAAAAGAAGAAAATCCTGCCATTTGCATCAACATGACTAGACCTTGAGGGCATTACACTAAGTAAAATAAGTCAGACAAAGAAAAGAAAATACCGTGTGATCTTACTTGTATATACAATGCTTAAAATTTTTTTTAAATAACTGAGCTTCTGGATAGAGAGAACAGACTAGAGGTTGCCGGAAGCAGGGATACACATATATAAAATATATATAAATGAAATAATACTGTACTGAATACATACTGTGTAAGAAATAGTATATTGTATATTTGAAAGTTGCTAAGAGAATAGATCTTAAAAGTTCTCGTAAGAAAAACTTCATAACTATGTACAGTGATGAATGTTAATTAGATTTATTGGGGCAATCATTTAACAATACAGATACATATATCAAATCATGTTGTACACCTGGAACTAATACATTGGTATATATCAATTATATCATAATTTTTAAAAATTATATAGAAATTGCTCAGTTAAAAAAAAAAAACAGAAAATAAGTAAACCAAAAAAGCTGGTTCTTTGAAAATTAATCAACAAAATATAATAGTTAACCTGATTTTAAAAGGATGGAGGAAAGCACAAGTACCTGAACAAAAGAAACAATCTCAACACAGGAAATTTTTTAAAATCATGAGACTACATAGTACAGATCTTAGAGAAAATTTTACTTTTAAAAATCTAGATGAAATAAATAGCATTCTACATAAATATACCAAAACTGACATTAATAGAGATATAAACTCTAAACAAATAAATTTTGTAAAATAGAATACACGAAGTCATAAAAGAGCTTCCCTGCCAAAGAGACACCAGACTCAGATGGTTTCACAAAGAAGTCTATCCAACCTTTAATGACCAGATGATGCAAATGCTACTTAAACTATTTCGGAGACTAGAAAAAAAATGTTTAAATCACTTTTATAAAGCAAATTTAACACTGATTCCAAAACCAGGCAAATATTGCTCAATAAAATAAAACTATACACCAATCTCTAGACAAACAATGGACTGCAACAGAATAAATGTAAAAACAGATCTGAGCATCTACCAGTTTTCTCTTATAAAGACAAGATTTATAAAAATGTAAACAATGCCATGCTTCTCACTCCATTTTGTTTCAAAGGTTATTTTTCATTTAAAAATTATATTAACACATAATGGTTTTATCAGTTATTTTTTAATTAACAACACAAAATTTTCCTGTTTTAACTTCTGATGCAGAAATTAAACAGCTATAAGTTCCATAAACAAAAGCTCTTTGGATTCCTCAATAATTTTTCAGAGGGCAAAAGGGTCCTGAGACCAAAACATCTGGGAACTGTACTACAACAGACATTCCCACTAAGGTCAGGATGATGTCAGGTCTGAGCTGAATATATATACAAGGTGATATTGGCATGTGTTGTGAAGAAAGTATGGAAACTATCACAGACTATTTGAGCTATGTAAAAAAAAATGATGTCGGTATCAATTAGATGGAGCTCCTCCCCACCTACCCAAGCCAAACTAGGGTAATTTGAGCATGAAGTGAGAACAATAGTATTTGATTAAAATACATCATATAAATAACCATCCATGAGTTCCTAAAGATAGTTAGAAACAACAACAACCAAAAAAATCTCATTGGTCACCTTTGGAGGTTGTTGAGACACAAACTTATTTTTGTGAATATTTGATAGTGTTTTTAACAATTAAGCATTTCTCCAGCTTTCCTTGAACAAACTTTCAAAAATAGCTGATGACTTCAAGTACTTATTATGAAGCCTAATTAAGACAGAAGAAATATGGTTAGAAAATCACTAATTTGAAACCCCTAATAAAGCTAAGCATCAATATTCAATAGATGTTAAAACTATTAAGTGACAGATCAAGAGAAAACTTAGTAGTATATAAATAAGGTTAACATCTGAACCTCTGATTAACCCTAATGTCACTGAGAGGGGACAACTAGTCATTTTGTGCTTTGTGATATGATAAAAAAAGGAAGTACACACCACCATTTGTGAAGTATTCTTGCCAAAAGTAATCAATCCTCTAGATCTAACCATCACGTATTTATAAAAAATAATGCAGCATAACCAGAGTGAGAGCTGGGGGGCAGTTTTCCCAGACAGAAAGGCAGGCAGAGGCCACTGTTCCTTTTCTGGGCCCTTCCCCCACAGAACCATAGAGCCAGCAGGTATACACCATATCTGAAACTCCATCAACCTGGCTCACACTATTTACCCTTCCCTGGTGATTCCCTGAGGCTCTGTCCCACCCAACTTGTGGGCCCACCCAAGTTGTTTCCAGTGGCTTTTCCATATGAATGGTTTCTCTTGGCCCATGCTTCAGATTTTCCTAAATTCTCTCAAATAAGCAGCATTTGGCTTCAGCAAGCCCCTGTACCTATTGTACCTCTCACTAAGTTGCTCCACGCCCAGCACTAGCAGCAGCCAGCCTTGGTTCATAGCTTGGCCTCAACCGGGCACCTCCGAGCCCAATACATGTAGCAGCCCTCTACAGATCATTTTGTAGCTTATGCTGTGTAACCTGACACATCACAGGCAGTGGCTGACCTTGGATGCGTAAACAGCAACTAAGGCTCAAATGTAACAGAAGAGTGTACACAACCCACACAGTGGGCACACATCGAGTACCCAGCTTGGGTAATAGGGGAGGCTGTGCCACTGGACCCTACAGGACACCTACTACATTAGGCCATGATACCAGGGCTTGGAAACATATAGCTCTACCTATTACATAGAAACAAACACAGAGAGGCTGCCAAAATGACGGGACAAAGAAACATTGCCCAAATGAAAGAACAGAACACAACTCCAGAAAAAGAACTAAACAAAATGGAGACAAGCAACCTACTAGATGAAGAGTTCAAAACCTTGTTGTAAGGATGCTGAAAGAACTTAGTGAGAACTTCAACAGCATAAAAAAAAGGGCATGGAATCTGTTAAAAATAACTAGTCAGAAATGAAGGATATACTTATTAAAATAGAGAACAATTTACAGGGAATCAACAATAGAGTAGATGAAGCCAAGAATTAAATCAGTGATTTGGTATATAATGAAGCCAAAAACACCCAAACCAGAAGAGCAAGAAGAAAAAAGAATCCATAAAAAATGAGAATGGTGTGAAGAGCCTCTGGGACAACTTCAAGCATACCAACATTTGCATCATAGGGGTGCTGAAAAGAGAAGAGAGCACAGAATTGGAAAGCTATTTGAAAAAATAATGAAAGAAAACTTCCCTAACTTGGAAAAGGAAATAGACATACAAGTCCAGGAAGTATAGAGAGTCCCAAACAAGATGGATGCAAAGAGGCCTACTCCAAGGTATATCATAATTAAAATGCCAAAGGTTAAATATAAAGAGAGAATATTAAAAGTGGAAACAGAAAAGCAGTTAGTTACCTACAGGGGAGTTCCCATAAGACTGTCAGTTGATTTCGTAAAAGAAACTTTGCAGGCTTCAAGGGACTGGCAAGAACTGTTCAAAGTGATGAAAAGTAAGGACATACAACCAAGATTACTCTACCCAACAAAGCTATCATTTAGAATAAAAGAAAACAGATAAAGAGCCTCCTAGACAAGACAAAGCTAAAGGAGTAAATCACCATCAAATCAGCATTACATGAAATGTTAAAAGCTTTTCTTTAAGATCAAAAATATGAACAATAAAATGGCAACAAATACGTATCTATCAACAATTGAATCTAAAAAACAAAATAAATAAACAAGCAGAGCTGAAACAGAATCATAGATACAGAGAACACTTTGATGGATGCTAGATAGGAGAGGGCTCGGGGGGTGGGTGAAAAAGGTGAAGAAATTAAGTACAAATTGGTGGTTACCGAATAGTCAAGGGGATGTAAAGTACAACATAGGAAACAGAGTTGCCAAAGAACACATAGGCATGACCCATGGACATGGACAGTGGTGTGGGGATTGCCTGTGGAGAGGGGTTGCTGAGTGGAGGGGTACAAAGGGGAAAATATTGGGACAACTATAATATCATAATCAATAAAATAAAAATTTTTTTAAACAGAGTATACGTAACCTCTGGCCAAGATAGAAGTGTAAGTAGATAGCTTGCCTCCTTGTACAAACAAAAGGACAACAAATTTAAAAACAAAAAACTATAAATGCCAGAAAATTGAACTGTATGGAAGCCCAACAACCAAGGAGTTAAAGAAGAAACATTCATCCATATAGTAGAAGGGGCAGAGACTGAGATGGGAAGCCAGTGGGGAGGGGACGTGGCAAGGCAGTGGCTGGAGGACCAGGCAGGCGAGACAGCAGCTGAAGGTCCCACATTTATGTGTGGATAAACCAGGAGAAACAACTAGGGAGTGACACAGACTGCTCAACCCAGGGTTCCAGCGTGGGAACAGAAAGCCTCAAATCCTCTGGTTGTAAAAACCTGTGGGGGTTGTGGCAGTGGAAGAAACTCCCAGCCTCACAGGAAAGTTAATTGGAGGAGCCCACAGGGTCCTAGAACATATTCAAACCCACCCACCCAGGAACCAGCACCAAAAGTGCCCAATTTGCTTGTGGATAGCAGGGGAAGTGACTGAAAGCTGCCAAAAGCCAAATAAGCAGCACTGTTCCCTCTCGGATCCCACCCCCACATAACAATGCCACAAGGCAGTGACGTGGGTTGCCCCACCCTAGTGAATACCTAAGGCTCTGCCCCTTACAGGCACACCAGAGACAAAAAAAATATGGCCCAAAGGAAAGAACAGATCAAAGCTCCAAAAATAGAACTAAGCAATGAAGAGACAGCCAATCTATCAGATGCAGAGTTCAAAACACTGGTAATCTGGATGCTCACAGAAATGGTTGAGTATGGTCGCAAAATAGATGAAAAAGCAAAGGCTATGCAAAGTGAAATAAAGAAAAATATACAGGGAACCAGCAGTGAAGGGAAGGAAACCAGGACTCAAAACAACAATTTGGAGCAGAAAGAAGAAATAAACATTCAACCAGAACAGAATGAAGAAACAAGAATTCAAAAAAAGAAGAGAGGCTGAGGAACCTCTGGGACAACTTTAAATGTTCCAACATCTGAATCATAGGGGTGCCAGAAGACGAGGAGGAGCAAGACATTGAAAACTTATTTGAAAACATAATGAAGAACTTCCCCAATATGGCTAAGGAAATAGACTTCTAGGAAGTCTGGGAAACTCAGAGTCCCAAAGAAGTTGGACCCAAGGAAGCACATACCAAGGCACATCATAATTACATCACCCAAGATTAAAGGTAAGGAGAGAATCTTAAAAGCAGCAAGGGAAAAGGAGAGTTACCTACAAAAGAGTTCCCATAAAACTATCAGCTGATTTCTCAAAGGAAACCTTACAGGCAAGAAGGGGCTAGAAAGAAGTATTCAAAGTCATGAAAAGCAAGGGCCTACATCCAAGATTACTTATCTGGCAAAGCTATCATTTAGAATGGAAGGACAGATAAAGTGCTTCCCAGATAAGGTAAAGTTAAAAGAATTCATCATCAACAAGCCCTTGTTAAATAAAATGTTAAAGGAACTTAATCTAGAAAAAGATCAAAACTATGAACAGTAAAATGACAACAAACTATCCACAACTGAATCTAAAAACAAAATAAACTAAGCAAACAACTAGGACAGGAACAGAATCACAGAAATGGAGATCATATGGAGGGTTATCAGTGAGGAGAGGTGGGGGGAGCAAGGGAGAAAAGGTACAGGGAATAAGCAGCATAATTGGTAGGCACAAAATAGACAGGGGCAGGTTAAGAACAGTGTAGGAAAGGGAGAAGCCAAAGAACTTATACGTACGACCCAAGGACATGAACTATGGGGGAGGGGGATGCTGGTGGAAAGGCGGGTGCAAGGCAGAGGGGAATAAAGGGAGGAAAAAAATGGGACAACTGTAATAGCATAATCAATAAAATATACTTTAAAAAAAAGAGCATATGTAACATAGAGATACAAGTTAAAAGATAAAATAATAAGCTCAATCCAGAATGTGAAAAACGACAGGACAATTAAAACTGAATTGAAAAGAAAATGCTGGGACTGGGGTGTGGAGAAAGGGGCTCTTAAAAGGTAGATTTCAGAGACATAATAAGTAAATGGAATGTGTCACTTGGGTCCTTATTTGAATCAACTGTAAAAGGGCACTTTTGAGACAACCTGGAAATTTTGAACATGGACTAAGTATTGCGTGACATTAATTTTGTTAGGTGTGATAAAATCCTTGTTGTTACGAGATATTTCATGAATTTGTTTTAAAATACTCTAAGGAAAAAAAGTGTAGGCAGATTCAACAAAAGACAAGTTCAACAAAATGTTGGAAGTTGTGGAATCTGGGTGAGGGTACATTTTAATTTTGTGTCTATTTGAAAGTTTTATAATAAAAAACAAATTCAAAGAGTATTCTGTAAACATCTATATTGAAAATATGAGATACAAATAATTATCCTTGCCACAATGCCTTGCTCTTGAGTTTGTAATTCTGGCAAGAAAATGAGAGTGGAGAAAAAAAAAGATTGCTTAATTTAAAGTAATGCTCAAATTGAATGGTTCAAGTAATAAGTACAATAGCTCCAGGAAGAAATTAATATTACTGGAAGTATTAGGTAGTTGCAGGAATAATGTTTACTCTAATTTAAAAAATTCACTACGATGTGTTTGTGCTTGTTTTGAATTTTCTCAGCTAGTCTAATACGCAGACTAATTTGTCAATCCTGAAATTCTCTATAAACAGAATAAAACTCTCAAGTCTAGACAGTAAAAGCACTTGTCTTGCCCAATAAAATGATTTGTTGTAGAAGCAAAATCTTAAATAGCAAAGAGATGCAGATATGCCTGTAGCATAAATAAAATAGGTTTATCCACAAATATTTGTAAAATATTTTTAATACAATTATCTTTTCAGCATAATGTACACAGTTTAGAGAAAAAGAAAAATGTCTACAAATGTTTTCCTTAATTAGATTACCAAATAAACAGTGGGGTTGTAATATTAAATATTAAACAATATTAAATGTCTGATAACAGGCTAGACTGATGCTGCTGCACTTGGTATAAATGAACACAGAATGATTATACCTAGTCAACCATTAAGACACTGGAAAGACACAAAGATCAAGATCTCAAGAAAACTAGAGAAACTTTATCATGGGTGCAATTTGTAACTGAATATGTGAACACAAGATCAGGCTTTTAAATTAAATGCTCAATGACAGATAATTTCTAAATATTTACACTAATAAAGACCAGCTGGCATCTCCATGTATCCATGGTCATATAAGAGCTTCGCCTCTTCCCAAATATTTCAGTGTAAACTTGAACTTACCAAAGATAAGTTACCTTCATTTTCTGTATAGGTCAAAATTAAGGGAAAAAAAAAAACAGAATTGGGGGGGAAGGGGAGAGAAGAACTCAGTAAAAAATTGCTGTTTTATATAAACTAACTAAAGAATGTGTTGATTAGAAAAAGAATGCAACAATGCATTATAAACTTAGTTAAGAATTACTTTTAATATATAACCTAAAACATATCCACGTATTATGAGTTACTATACGTAGTATCAAGATTTTTGCTACTTGACCATTAGGCCAACCCTAAAAAGTGCTTACCACCAAACAGAAATTAATCAGGAAACACTAAAATTTTTGTTTTAGTTAGTTCTGCTCCTAAAATCAGCCTGAAATGAGTTTTATTGCAGTTAAAAAAAAAATTTTTTTTAAAGATGGGAGGCCTATTATTGAGTCTCTTTTTTCATTAGTAACTATATAGTCAACATATTTTCAGTCAGGCCTTGTATATCCGCACCATCTGTGTATAATAATTTTCCATTAATTTAATAGACAGTAATATTTACATTAGGTCTAAATTTTGTTCCAACTAAATAGATCAAAGAGGAAATTTAAATAAAGCCTAATTATCCAAGTATAATTAATAAACACTTTTAGAACATAAAAATTAACAGAAACCCTCTTAAGCTTTGTTTAAATCTTTATAAGGATGTACTGTTTTTATTTTTAAATGATGATCATTTATTGTTTAAAACTATTTTAAAGATTGAAACAGAACTAAAAATGTCCTGTGTCTGACTTTCATCTTAGAAACTAAAAATGCACTATATATTCATGTTGCTCTTTTTAAAACTATCAATGAGAAGTATTTAACCATGGAAAATAAGATTTTGGTTAGGTTTATAATCAACATTTTCATTTCTAAAAAATAAAGGATTAAACGATTTCATACACCTACACCAGTACACTGTTAACTAATTTTAAAAGTAGTCCATTAATGATCTCATCTGGAAATGAAGAATAAGGTTTAAATATTTTTAAAGACCTGGTATTCTCATCAAAAATAAGTAAAATAAAAATATCAAGGAACATGTTTTTTCAACTCTCCTAATATTTTAATCTTGTTTCTTTTATTCTAATTTCAAGAACTTTGCAGTAGAAAAACAATTTAACACAAATCTTTTTAAACAAAATAACTAATTTAAACATGGAGTAAAAGTCCATACATTTGGACTTTAAATTTCTCAGAAAAGATATTTTCAACACATTCATATACTTAAATAACATTAGGATAACACATAAAAGCCCACACTGATATATAAAACTGACTTTTTTCTAGAAGGGACAAAAATTAAAATTGAAGAAATTAAATTTATAAACTTTTTTCTCATCTAAGTGTTTAAAAAAACACATTTATAAAGTTTAAATGTTGTTATAAATTCTTTTCAAAAAGCATCACAATTAAAAATCTCAAGATCTATGAAAAAAAATTTTTTAAAAGAGCAGTAACTACCTTGATAAACTATACAAACCATTACATATTTGTCCTCCTCTTTTTCATTCATTTTTGGAAAGTATTTTTTCCCCCTTTTCTCAAAGAGAAATTCCTGTAAATCACTGGTAATCACTCATCGATATCCAGTTCAATATACATCTTCCTCAAGTCATATCTCACCTTTAAAGCAAATCTGAATCTACGAAATCAGATGAACAGCAACTGATTCCAAAAGCCAGGTTAAAAACCAATACATTTCTAGTATACACCAGTATATTATACATGCCCATACAGGTTAGTGTTAAAAACCTAAGTATTAATACTTGTTTAAGAGCCTTAAAGAAAGCTTTGATAATAGAGCCTGAACCTAGGTTTTCAACTTCATTCCAATGAATGGTTAAAGTAAGTAGAAATGAATGGCGTCATTACGTTGGACCAAATCGACCAAGGCATAAAGACTACCAAGTGCAAAATGGTTTTCCAAGAGTGGTTTTAATTCTCTCTGGCTAATTTTCTATCATTATACAACTGGAACTGCTTCCATAAAGTCACCAGTAGGAAATCACATTTCTTCCAAAAATCTACCTCCAGGCATCCACATCCTCCCTGACAAGAACTAAATCTACCCCCTTCCCTCCCACCTTTAAGTATTTCATTTCTTTCCCAAAGTAGAGCTTCCATAAATATTACAATATTAAGGACTAAATTTTAATGAATACAAATCAGAGGAAATGAAGGAACATTAACTCTCATTCAAACCTTCCTTAAAAAAAATCTGTTACCAAGTCATATTTTTAACTTCCCCCATGATTCTCTTTAAAAAAGACGAACACAAAAATCTCTCTGCTAATGACTTTATTCATGAATCTATAATGGAACTCAAAATAGCAAAGAACATGAAAAAAATTTCAGATTAATATTTATCAACCAAATACATCAAAGAATACATATATTTTTCATATAACTAACGAAAATCTCTAAAATTCACCTGTAAGAATATAAATATTTTCCATTTTGTGGAATTTCAAAGTAATAAAGATTTGCTTATTAGTTTTCCAGAAAAGCTCAGTTACACTGTCAAATACATATAATTCAAAAGAAATCAAACATAACATAAAATAATCATCTCATGGTTAAACTTTTGATAAAGTGCTACTTTCATACTGAAAAAAGAAACTGTAAAGACTAAAAAAATGTTAAATGCTGAACCATCATTATGAAAGTGTTAAAAAAAATTTTCAGTATTCACTATATTTATCACAATCATGTGTTCCCAATATGAGACCATAACACTATTTTGCAACTTTAAAATATCTTTAGTTCACAGATTATTTCCTGGAAGTTAACAATTTCTATACCATTGCTAAGTCAGGCTTTTCATGATACAGGAATTTTTAGACACAATAATTTTTCATTGTTTTAAACATCTTTGGTTTGAAGCTGTCCTGATGTCCTTTCTGTTTGATGGCTGTGGTTGGTGTAATATTCATGCAACAGCACAGTAGCTTCCTTTGAACCATAAAAGTAAATTGGGTCGATGGCAATGATGGCACGTAACAAGAAATCTGGCAAGATGAGTTCCCCAAATCCATAACTGACATGGTCAGTGTTAAAGGAAATCAGTGTTGCTCAGGAGCGATTCACCTCCTTTCATCAGTTCATTAACAGCATTAGCCACTGAGAGAAAATTAGTAGGAAAAAAATCTAAATAAAGGCACTCAGTGAAAAACTGTAACCAGATAAAGACGACCAACTAAACCGCATATGCAAGCATGGATGTGTCCACCCCAAGCACATACACACATCTCATGTTTGAGGCTGAATATCAACACTCATCGATTCCAGCACAAGGAAAACTCTATGCCTGTGGATGTATATATCCTAGAGGTGGCAATTAGCTGACGGTCTTCCAGAAATGATGAGCCATTAAATGATGCAGAAGTTGGCCTTTCCCCAAAATGAAAGGTTATAAATTAATAGCAAAGGGATGCAATAACAATGGAAACTATAAGAAGCCATAAAGTTAAATCTCAAAAAGCCAAGTTCAATTTCACAACTAAAGGCTGCTGATGATTTCTTCTCTCTCTCCTTGAATAATCAAATGCAAATACCTTTTAGCAATGGCAGCATTCAAATCCCACAAAAAATCAAGTAGTGCCCCCTTAAGGAGCACTTCCATTGGCACAAACTGTAAAACTTGTTGGGGTGCATCAGAGCTAAGCAAAACACTCAACATTTCATTCACATGCTGCAGATGCTGGAAAACTGCATTTGGAAGGTCCTGGTAACCAACACATAGTAGGACTGCACAGGTCCTCAGGGGTGCAGAGGAGATGGGACAAGAAAATGTGATGAATCTAAAACAGTTGTGGAGTACAAAGATCAAACCAGCCATAAACCTTGTAAAGCAAGAAAGTATAGGCAAAATCATAGCATCGCCTGTATTAAGCTGCTGTAATGAATGTAGAAGGCAGTCCAAAAATAACCGTTGGTAAGTTGGGTCTCCATCATGAAGCAATGAACAGGTAAAAGTCATGAGTTCGGCTGATTCAAGGAGTTGAACTTCCAATGGTATATGCATTTTGTTATCAGGAAGAGCTGGAAAACCTACAACCAGGCACTTTATTTGGTTGCTGGGTTGTACGAACTGCTCATCTTGAAGGCACTTGATAAGGCTAAACAACTCAGAAAATATCAGTTCTTCAGAAAAAACATGACAAGAACAATGCTGTTCTGGCCTAAATTTGGAATCCGAATCCAAGCCTCCTCCTAATGACTTTTCAACTGCTTCATTAAGAGCCTTTAAAATTTCACCATCACAAAAAGGAGAACACTTTACTTTTGGCAGTCTCTTTCCCTCTAAAATATGCCATAAGTGACAGTCAAGATTGGAGGCTGTCCCCTCTAAAAGAGAACTTTTCCCAGGATGATATGAAGCATGTTCCTCGGCCCAGCTATTAAAGTATCCTTTAGCTACCTTATCCTTCCATGAAAGGGTTTCTAGCATTTTCCTTTCATTATAGGTTTTAAAATATCTGTTCCTCTGCCCAAACCATTTTGTATTTGTACTACAACCAATATTAGATTTTTTTACTAGCCAATTATTTCTGGAAAGAGGCTTCAATTGGTACTTTTGCATGAAATGTTGAACAGCACAGTCTCTTAACTTATTCAGCCTTGCTCGTTCCTCTTTTCCCATGCACTCAAACAAATGAATATTCTCAGAAATGGTCTCTAGCTGGTATTTATGAAAAAACACACAACATTCTTCATGTCTTTTAAGAAAAGATTCAGGAATCACATGATGAGGAAAAAGAGCTTTCCTGGTCATTTCAGTCCCAAAATTCAGCACCATCTTAGATAACAAAAGATGAATTACCTCTCTCCCCTTATAATGAAGACACACCACATAGACTTCTGAGTTTCCTGCCTTGCTTGTAGCAGGTTTAAAAACATGGACTTGGTCAAAAGAACAGTTTAACAGATACATCAGGTTTATGGAACAATGTTCGAATAAAGTAAACATCTTCAAAACAAAAGAGCCACCATTTCCAAGAGTCATCAGAGCAGTGACTACCTCACAGTAATGCAAAGAAGAGACTAAAGCTTCTTGTTCACCAGGATTTCCTTGGCAATCGAAACTCCCATCAGCAGTGATCAAGTGAACAGTGGTCATGTTGCTTATGAAATTCTGAAGTCCAGTCAGGTATTTCAAGGTCATGATATCGCCGGTGTTATCTGGACCAAAGTACCAACAATGCAAGGTATTCGCAATAAGTCGGTCATCCATAATCATCATAAGATTGTCATTTGCTTCATGGTATGGATTCAGGGTATTAGCTACCCAACTCCAATCACAAGGGAATCGATGGGATTTTAAGTAGTGATTAAGACTAGCTATAAAAGCTCCAGGAGCTTCACAAAGGTGTAGGGAATTCAGTTTTCCATTCTGAAAAGCTTCCTGTGGAATAATTGGAAAGCTGCACAAAATTTCATGAAACTTACACCATGCTTGAGTACAAAGTTCAGCATTCACATGCTTTCTCACATGAGAAATTATTTTTCCAGCTTTATTAGTGAAAGCAGTATGCTCATGCCACTCATCCAGTTTCTTATCACTCAGTAGGTTTTTTACTTCATTTAGGGAGTTCTTCAAATCAAGAAATGCATTAAATTCTGTGTGGTCACAGGTGAAAATCTCACTGGGATCTGGTAACTGCCACTCATTATTAAGTGGCTTGCCATAAGAAAAGTTCTTGGCAAAGAGTTCAAAAATGTCAGCAACAACATCTGGGCTGAATGTCTCAGGACTCGAACCTAGTGGTGGCTTTCTGCACTTATTCATTTTCAAATTAAATTAAAATCTAGAAAAAGAAAACACATAATTAAATGAATCAAATTTATTAGTGAGGGAAATCTCATCCACAGCAAATCATATCACACTCATGACAAACCGCATAAAATGGGAAGGCTAATGTCAGCACACTCCATTATATAATGAGGCAATTTGGAGTAAAGAAAGAATAAAGGCTTTGATATCCAACAGACCTGGGCTCAAATTTCAGCTCTGCCACTTACAGCATAATAAGTGGCCTTGTGCAAATAACTTTACATCTTTGAGTTTCAGTTTCTTATTTAAAAAATTGAGGTATCTTTTTTTTGAGGAAAAACATGCTAGCATACACAAAAAAAAACAACCACAGAATATTCATCAGTGAATGGCAGCTCTTATTACCATAGTAATCACTCTAGATTTCCCCCAAAGTCCTCCTCTACCCATGAATGAGACATTACCCACAAAGCCCCAAACACACTCTGACTAAGATTCATCTCCAAACATGACCTTTGATCATTTGATCAAGCTCAAAAAAGTTACTTTTAGGTTTTTTTTTTTTAGCTCCCTCCAAATTTCATTTCCTTCCAGGAAGGGATCCTGCACCTGAACCCAATACTGGTCCTGCTACCAGGCCTCTCTGCCACCACCCACTTACTCACCAACCAGAACTGTCAAATATGTCCTCTGTCCAGATCTCACTCTTTTGTTAAGACATGCACTTTGGTGGTACCAAATCACGTTTATAAGTCACCAACTAACACTCATCAACATACTATTAACTATGATATACTTGACTAGTTGGCCTCTTCTGCTCAGTGCTGAAACTGACTTATGGTTCACCCCAGTATGTCTCTAAACTATTACAAATTCCTGATCATCAGGTCAGTCAGACAGCTCCATGCTCACACTATAAAATATTATTTCTTCTTGCTACTAAAACTGAACAGACTTTGATAGAAGAATTTTAAAGTGAAGAATATCCTTACTGAATATACAAATTACAAACAGTCACCCCACATTTTGTGTTCTAACACTGGCTAAGAAACCAAAAACATCTGTCCACCAGGAAGGGAAAGGGATAAAAGAGAAAGAAGTATAGTTTAATGATATAGTGTTGGAAAATTTCTAAATTCCAGTAGATAGAGCAATGAGTATTAACATGCTACAGCTGACCCTTAAACACTGGTTTGGAACTGCACGGGTCCATTTATACATGGATTTTTGTAATACTATGAACATATTTTCTCTTCTTTATGATTTTATTAACATTTTTCTCTAGCTTACTTTATTGTAGAAATAGAGTATCTAATAAAGCAAATAAGTGTTAACTGCTTATGTTATCAGTAAGGCTTCCAGTCAACAGCAGGCTTTTAGTAGTTAAGTTTTGGAGAAATCGAAAGTTTTACACAGCGGTTGGCACCCTAACCTCTGTGTTGTTCAAGGGTCAACTGTACTTGTTAGCACAATGTTAATCAACAGATGATTTAGTTCATGAGTGCTGCATTTATTTAGTACACCCAATGCATCCCACACAAGCTTTCAAGAAGAATCTAAATTTGTTAAACATGAAAAATTGACGATCACCATTCCACAAAAAGCCAACGTTTGATTATTAAAATAGGAAATAAAGATGAGCTAGCACCACAATAAATAAATATCCAGAAGACTGTACTCTATTTGCATTTACTTTTACTGTTCTTTCAGCAGGAAGTTTACTAATTTATCATCCCGAGGTTAGAACAGTGCTTAGTGCACTGTAAGCACTCAGTAAGTTATTTATCCAAAAAAAAAAAAAAAGGATGTAATATTTAGCACAAAAGACACTCCTCTGATTAGGTTCTGAATACAAGTCAAAACAATGCACTTCGACTTCATTCCAGCACTTCAATGCACGACAAAAAAAAAAAAGGTTTAAAGAATATATAGTAAGTTTCCAGTATGTATTCCTCTACCCTTTCATTAAGCACTCCATAGAGCTTTATGGCATCATAATTCCCCTAGGAGGGTATTACCACTCTTATTTTGCAGACTCGAGTCGGAAAGTCATGTACCCACTGCCCACAGTCACAAAAGGAATACCTACAAAATTCATGTAAGACAAAACTCACATGACAACTGTTACCTCTCCAGTTAACACAGAGGAGTTTTACAAGTGTTTCTGCCAACTCCTCCTACCAGCAACAATGAAAGTAATAGCTAATGTGCATCCAGCGCTTCACTTCGGGCCAGGGGCACCCAAGATCTTTCAACTGGTGGAAGTGAGTCCTAAGTTCCATTTAAGAGGCCCGTTGTCTGACCTCAGGGGAGCCCCAGTCCCAGCCCCTGCCTCGCCCACTGCAATATCAAAGGACGACCCGCGCTCCGAACGCGGGCCGAGATTACCTTCGCTCACGCCCACCTCGGATCCCAGCGCCTAGAGAGGCGGTGCCTCACTCGCTGTTCTCACTCGAGGGGGGTCATTCTCCACTTCGGCTCCTGAAAGTCTACGGCAACCCCCGACCCCGCTCGCCCCCCCGGCCCCGCAAAGGAGTGAAATGACGCGCCAGGAGACCCGGAAGGAGGCCCGGACCCGCCCTCAGGCCAACGGGAACGGAAACCCACCTCCAGACCACGCCGCCACCCAACGCCGGCTGACGGCGGCTGCGGCCCCTGAGAAACAAACTGCGCACGCGCTTCCAGGCCGGGAGGACGGCGCGCGTCAACGTTACGCACGCCGGCGATTCTGGCAATGCTGAGGACTCCGTTTGCTACGTTCTGCTTCTTCTTGGGGCACCGGAGTTGGGAAGCGCCAGACTTTCTCCCCACAGTGTTTATGGCAACGAAAGCTGCGCGCGCAGACAGAGCGTCCTTTGGTTCCGCCCCCCCGAGGGAGGGGTGGAATGGGGCGGGGCAGACCTGTCTAGGACACGTTGGTTCCGCCCACCTGGCCCCTGGACGAGGGTGGCTTTCTAAAGCTGTTTGGAAGAATTTAGTTTAATACAGGTTAAGTTAAAACTGGTGTCTTTTAGACTCTGTGAAGTTAAAAGCCAAACTGGGGGAACTGCGACGTAACACTCTGTTACTCTATATGTTTACAAGTGAATAGGAAAAAAGAAAACCTCAGAGGGAAAATGGGCAAAGATTTTAACAGGCCGTCCAAAAAAAGTAAAAAAAAACAGTCAAGGATAAACAAAGGTGTTTCACCTATTATTAAAAAAAAGATTTGGAAATGAAAGCAATAGGTTTTCTTTCACCCAATGTAGCAAAGATTTTAAGTAATCGATAATAGTCACAGTTAGAATACAGAGAAATAGATTTGTATACTGTGGGTGGGAGTAAAAATTGATATAAACCTTACGGAATGCAAACCTTAAAATGGCCTTATACCTTAATCCAGCAATTCCCTCTCCTAGCAGTTTATCTTTAGTAAACAACTGATACTCACTTTGCACAAAATGTTTATCTCAGCATCTTAATAACAACAATAAAAAAATTGGTAATTATATTCTTTATGGTACATCCATATATGTGTCAACAGTGTTGAGTGAAAATAGGAGACTAGAACTGTGTGTAGAGTTTGAACTATTTTATGTAAGTTTTAAATATGTAAAATACATTTTTTTACAAGCCTTTCAGGAGGTGCATCAATGGAAGGAAAAAAATGTCTTCAAAAGATGGTTTTAGGTCATTTGAAAATCCATATGGAAAAAACTTTATTTGGATTCTTCACATAGACAAAAATACAGTTCACTTGGATTGCCAACCCATATTTTAAAAGTCAAAAAATAACTCTTTTAGCAGAAAAAAAAAGAACATCTTTGTGAACTTAAAGTAGGCAAAAAGTTTGTAACAGAACAGAAAAAGCTCTAATTATACAAGAAAAATATATAAATTGAACTATATTAAAATTGAGAATGAAAGCAACCTATAGATTGGGATAAGATATTTACAATAATGTGCATATGTATGACAAAAGACTTGCATCCAGCATATATAACTTCTACGAGTGAAAAAACTACTACAAGAAATATAAATTTTCCTAGTGGACAAATGGGCAAAAGCCTGACACTTCAAAAAGATGAGATCCACACATGAGGCTGGTAAGATATGAAAAGATGTTCAACTTCATTAGTCTTTGGGGAAATGTAAACTAAACCTGTAATGAGATACAATTACATATTAGACTGACCAAAATGAAAAAGACTGAAGGTATTAGTGTTGGAGCATATGAGGAACAACAAATTGAAGCTAATTGGAAGAAAAAGATCATCCATGATCTTCCAAACTCACAGGTTTGTTGCTCCTTTTTTTCCCCAGTTTTTTTGAGGTATAATATACATACAGTCAAATGCTCAGATCTTAAGTGTACTATTCAACCACTTTTGCCAAACAACTATGAAATATTTCAGAAAGGCCCCTTGAGCCCCTTCCCAATCAGTCTCCCTCCCACAAGAAGCAACCACTGATATGTTTTCTGTCACCAGAGGTTAATTTTACCTATTACAGAATTTCATATAAATTAATCGTTACAGTTTAATTTTTTTGTTGTCAGTTCCTTTCTATTCAGTGTATATAATATATATTCATATGGTAAGGGAGGGAATTAAATTTTTTCCTTCTACCCTTCTAGGTTCTCAGCTGAGACTCTGTAACAAAAGATAGATTAACAAGAGAAACATATAAATTTAGTAATATTTTTAAAGTGACATGAGAACCTTAACAAGAAAATAAGGACCTAAAGCTGAGTATTTTTATACTAGGTTTGATGAGTAGTGGGAAAATATGACAAATGGCCATGAGCTAGCAGAGGCAAACTGGGGAAACTTACAAGGCATGCTCATTCAGATTCCCTTGGAGCCCTTCCACCTTCAGAGAGAAGGGTGTTTTTTCTCCTTCGGGTACAGGGAGAGCATATCTCACATCAGAGTCTTATGACCCACTTCCGGGCAAGGCCAGAGAGTCCTGCACCTGCTGTTCCTCAAATTCCTTCAGCTTAAAACACCCAATATGCCAAGGCACCATAATTTGGAGTACCATGTTCTGAATCCTGTCCATTTTCATCCATGTTGTGTATGTATCTGTAATGCGCTCCTTTTTATTGCTAAGTAGTATGTCATTGTATGACTAGACTACAATTTAATTGTCTATTCTCCTGTTAGTGGACATTTGAGTTCTATTTCCAGCTTGGGCCTATTATGAATAAACCTGATATGAACATTCTAGTACAAGACATTTTTGTGAGCATATGTTTTGGTTTTTGTTTGTTTGTTTGTTTTTTACTCTTGGGTAAATACCTACATGTGGAATGTTTGTGTCATGGAGTAGATCAGGATTTCTTAACCTCAGCGTTATTGTCTTTTGAGAATCACTGAGGTAGATGTATGTGTAACTCTTTAGGAAACCTCCAAACAGCTTTCCAAAGTGCGTGAACCATGTTACATCCCTGCCCACAACACATAAGAATTCTGGTTGCTTCACATCCTCGCCAACTTTTAATGTTGTGATCCTTTTTCATTTTAACTATTGGTAGGAATTGGGTGCTTTTTACATGATTCTTAATAAAAAGTAACTAGAAATGAAAATCTGTGGATATTGTTCTTTTGTGGGACTGAAAGCTAGATAAAGGATATGTGATCTCCCTGAACACAATGACTATGTTCCCTGAGGTTTGTAAATATTCCAAACAACAAAGCTTATAGTGAGCCAGTCTTTACTAAAATAATCACATTAACTATCAGTTTTTGAGTACATAATATGTACTAAGCACTGAAAACTACCTTCCCCCCCACCATTTAATCCTCTCAACAACTTCATGAAGTAGATTCATGTATTGTCCCCATTTTATAAACAGAGAAATCAAAGATCAAAATGATTAACCAATTCACTGAAGGTCACATAGTCCGTAAGTAGAAGGGCAAGGATTTGGATCTATGTTAGTCTGACTCCAAGGCCAATCTGTCCTGAAGAGAATTCCTAGAAATTGCCTCCAGTATTTAAAAACAACTTTATAACCCACATCCATGACCAGAAATACTTACAGAAGGCCAGTAATTTTTTTAAAAAAGATGTTTCATTCATTTAGTTCTAAATGTAGGAGGGTAGATTGTTGCAAAATTTTTGAAAAAGATGAAATATTACAAATGAATAAAATTAGTACCTGAAACTTTAAAAAGTTAAAAGAAAATAACTGAGCCCTGTACTAATATATTTGCAAATTTGGATAAAAATGCACAGCTATGTGAATGCTCTTAGTATCACCTTTTACTTACATATTTTAATAAGCATACATAGCATCTGAGTGGAAGCTAGCTAGGATCATTCTTTCCAATTCCTGAATGTTCTTTACACTCAACCGGCATGACAGTGAGAACCTAAGTAGCATGCAGAAGTTAAAACAACCCACTCCTCAGCCTCCGCTCTGGTTATATTTCTCTGTCAAAGCAAACAGAAAATAAACTGCGTCTGTGGTCATTTATCACCAATCAACTTGCTAAGTCTCTAATTACATTCTCAGATTCTGTGAAGTGACAATGTACCAATCGTAGTTCCAAACATCAGAGGGAGTTTTCTTGGGTGATGGAAATATTAAATATCTTGACAGGGGATTTAGGTTAGAGGTATATGTATATGTCAAAACTCAACAAATGATATAATTAAGATTTGAGCATTTCACTAAAAATAAGTTTTACCTTAAACAAAGAACCCTAAACAAATATTGAACTCTGTCTAAACAAATGCATGCTGAAATGTTTAGAAAAGAAGTCTACTGACATCTGCATCCTACTTTGAAATGCATCTTATATAAAATGCATTGATGGATGGATAGAGGGCTGGATCAACGATAACATAAGTAATAGCAAAATGTTCACGATTATAGAATCTAGGTGGTGAACACATGGCTGTTTGCTGTGTAATTCAGCTTTTCTCTGAAACTTTTTCATAGTAAAATATTGGGGGAAATAGAGATTCATATCATAAAAGGCAAAAATGGAATCTCTTTCCATTAAAAATTAAATACATACATACATACAATATGTATCTAGTATTTCCCACTAACAAAGGAAACAGCATTGGACTTGCTGGAGACCAAGCAAAAGTTCTTATGGCTCATTTAATCCATTTACCTGATTTAGTGAATTCCATCAGGCCTGATTTCGACCACTACAGGACCTTAAATTTTTCTTATTCTTTTGCTATTCTTTGCCATTCTTCGTTCCACTTCCTCTCTTATTTCCACATGTAATGTGCCATTGTTTAAGTACAGGAAACTAAGAAAATACTGATGCTAAAATTCCAGAAGTCAATGAAGTTTATAAACCTGATAATAATTCTTCTAGTTTCCCTCATGATAATCTTTACTAGATCTCTAAGTTGTCAAAAAACAATGTTATAAAAAGAAAGTACAGTAAAAATTATAACTAATTTGTCTATTCAGCTATGGGATAGAGCATCTACCTTGTGGTATTTGTAAGAAAGTGGTTGAAAACAGCAGCCTGAAATCTCTTTTCTTACCGTTTAGAAACTGAGCAAAAATTATGAATGCAAATTATTTAATCTTTAAGCATAAATGCAAGAATTCTAAGCATCAGGTCATGAAAGCAGTTTTTGTCTATTGTTAGCCCTGTAATACTCATTTAAACTTCATTTTGCATTTTAATACACATTCAGGATTAAAACAAAATATAAAATTTCTTTATTAAAATTTATTTTCCAGCAATTCATATTTTTTCTTACATAGTTAATCTTAAACAGAGTGAGTCACTTGATAAATGGGGAAAAGTTTCAAAATGTGTTTTTATGTTATGAATATCATTAAAGATTATATTTTTAAAAACTTTAAAACAAGATTGATAATACAAGCATTAATAATATGCCACCCTAAGATATGTTTTTACTTTAAATCACTTCATTTTCTCCCATGTAAAAATGATCAAAATTACTTTTTTAAAAATTATGGATTTAAGAGAGAATGAATATTACTGTAATATGGGCTCAGGAGTTAAAAAAAAAAAAAGTTTGGGAAACACTGACATGTGGAATAAAATACAAGACATAGCCCACCCTTGAAGCATTAATCATTTCATTGCAGATACAAGATGTTTAAAAATAAATAAGATTATATAACTAAGTGCTATGTCGTGTGATACAAATTAAGTGTTGTAGAAATCTAAAGAAGGGGAAATTAGAAGGAAAAAACGGGGGGAAGAGACTTTAATTTTTGTCTTAAAAGGCTGCTGTTATTTGGGGAGGGGGAGTAGCAGCCTAGCTCAGGAAAATAACATGGCTGGAAAAGACACACAAGAAGAAGGGGAATTGCAGAAAAGGGACAAAAAATAAGATTGAAATGCTATATAGGCAGCGTCTTAGTTCAGGCTGCTGTAAAAAACTACCATAGACCGAGTGACTTAAACAATAAAAGTCGTTTCTCACCATTCTACAGCCTGGGGAGTCCCAGATCAAGGTGCTGGCAGATTTGGTTCCAGGTGAGAGTGCTGTTCATGGCTTGCCGCTGGCTGCTTTCTCACTGTGAGCTCACGAGGAGAACGGAGAGAGAAGAACGCTCTCGTCTCTTCTTATCAGGGCACTAATCCCTTCATGGGGACTCCATCCTTGTGACCTCATATAAACCTAATTATCTCCTAAAGGCCCTTTCTCCAAAATACCACCACATTTGGGGGTTAGGGGCTTCAACATATGAATTTCATAAGGACACAATTCAGTCCACAGCAGGAACTGAAGACCAGAGTATAGAGGGCCATGGAAGCCAGACTACGGTGCTAGAATCTGCTGCGGTAGGAAATGGTCAAGAGGGAAGGAAATCAGTAAGTATGGTTTTCACAGAGTTAGGAATGATAGTGGAATTGTCCAGCGGAAACATCCAGGAGGGAGCTGGAAATCAATAGGGGCTGAAGTTCAGGTGAAAAAACTGTAGTAACACTCAACCCTGTGAATTTTTAAGTAAGTCCTTTATTATTATTTATTATTTACAGTCATTATGATACTTAATTTGGAAGTGAAATCAATACCAAAAGTTGTTAAAATGCTGGCTCTGGGGATTCTTCCTGTTAATAGCTCCCCTAACACTGACCCTTCTTGAGATCAATACGGCTTCTCTTTTCGAATAGCCGAAGTACTTCAGCTCTGGCATCTGAGTCCCCGGGTTAAAATCTCCACCTACTAGCTATGTGACCTTGGACAAGCAAGACTTCCAAGGTTGGCACTGAAAATTCCCAAACTATTGTAAAGTGCTTAGTACAGGTTCTTGCATTTAGCCACTATCTGATCAATGTTAGCTGTTCCTGAAAAATGTCTGTTCTTTTCTGGAAGACAGGGTGCTAAATTCAGATCCTCTTTCTGAGATTTCCTTCTTGTACTGTTTCTTTTTATATTCAAAATCCTTAATAGAGCAGGAGGGGAAAAAAAGGGAGGGAGGCTGAGGAGAAGACAGGGGGAAAAGAGAAGACAATTGAGACCAAATTATTTTGTATCTGTCACTGAGAAGCTGTCAGATATATCCGTTTTCTGTCTTCAACAATTTGGGCAGGTTTCAAAGAGCAGAAAGAAGACCAGCTGCAAAATAAATGAACACATTGATCAATGTGTGTGCATTTTAAAAACATAATGTGGGATGATAAAGGCAAGTTGCAGAACAGTTTTTACATTTATGTAATGTTTAAAAACACATGAAACATTTCTGCTTAATGTTTATTGATACAAATGTGGTAAAAATATAAAAACATGAATGAGGGAGACACACACTAACTTCCAGAGTGGTAACATCTGGGGAGTTAGAGGACTGGAAAGAGGCACAAAAGAGGCATCAGCTGTATCTGTAATGTCTTTATTCTTTTTATTAAGCTCTGAAGCAACGGCAAAATATTAGCACTTTTAAAATCTAGCTAGTAGATGCATGGGTGTTATATTGTTCTCTTTTTTGAATGTTTGAAATATTTCCTTAAAATTTTAAACATAAAAAGGAGAACTGCCTGCCTTACTCTTCAATCTTCAAACTCCCATATATTTTAGAAATCCACTCATTTTATTAAATCACGTGTATGATTTTTAGGAATGAATATGCTTCTCAGATTCAATTTGAAAGGAGTATAGTGAAGCTGTTAAAACTAGGTTATGTGTTGTGCTACGTTTATAGATTTCAAATTCTGATACCTGAGTTGAATTACAGATATTACCCTCTTATTAGGTTTTTATTTATTTTATTAATAATTGGTTGTAATAGCACATTACATTTGGGAGGTGCTTTGTAGTTAACAAATTGCTTGTGTACTCCTTAAGATAGCTTGTTTATACCTTAAGATCGCCAATAGGTTTTATCTTAGGGGCAAACTCCAACTGACTCATGGTGGCTGCCCCGAGGGCTCCATCAAAACAGTTGTAAGCCACACCCAGGCTCCTGCAGGGAGGGCAATGATCAGCCAGAGAGGTGTGTCAAGGGCAGCGTCGTGAAATGGTGTCTCATCGATACTCCACACACTTTCCTGATTCTCCTCTGCCTCTCTCCCTCCTTCTCCGTCTCTCTTTACCCACCCCTTTCATCTTGGTATTTCCAAGAATTCCTCCTCCCTGATTCCCCTTGATCTTTCCTCATGCCGCAACAATCCCCGACTGATTTCATTCTCACCCTACATGCTGACAAGTCCCTCCTCTTGTTTTTCTGTGAAGCCTTTCCTGCCCCATCTGGGCCAGGTGAGACACCTCCCCTTCCTCCCCATGGCATGCACATACAACATTTATCTCTAAGCATCTCAACTATTTGTTTACCCATCTATCTCTGCTGTGGGCTTTGAAAGGACAAGGCTGGATCTTATTGATCTCTGCACTCCCAGCTTCTGGCACACGGTACTCAATCAATAAATGTTTGTTAAATGAAAGAATGATTTAATGAATGGTACCCTTATTTTGCAGGAAAGGAAACAGGCCCAGAAGTCGGGGTTTTTCTCAAGGTCATCCTTCCCCTAAAACCTCACTGTTTCTCCTCTGGACCAGGGTTGACAAACATTTTCTGTAAAAGATCTAGATAGTAAATATTTTCAGCTTTGTGGGTCATAAGGTTTCTGTCATGACTACTCAGTTCTGATGTTGTAGCTGGAAAATACCAATAGACATGGCTCTATTGCAATAAAACATATTACTAAAGCCGGCAGTGGGCTGGGTTTGGCTTATGGGCCCTAGCTTGCGGACCTTGCCATAGAAGATGGTAAATAGACAGTCCTACATGTCTAGTTTCTTCACTGAACATCTCCTCTGCCTCAACCCAAATCCCGAGATCCCGATTCCAATGCTTCTACTGTCCCTGTTGGGGTTATACTGACAATCCTCTCATAACTCCAAACCAGAGAGTTGAGAAAGACTCATGAGAGAACTGGCTTCAAAGCCAAGATCAGAAACGATAAGAAGACTGTTGACATAATTCTTAAGGGACCTAGAGGAATTAAAGCGCAGCTTATTCACATCCTCTTTGATCACCCATTTTGAATACTCCTAACATTTTAAAAGAAAAGAGGTCCTGCCCTGGCTGGGTAGCTCAGTTGGTTAGAGTATCATCCTGATACGCCAAGGTTGCTGGTTCAAACCCTGGTCAGGACACATACAAGAATCAATCAATGAATGTCTCTGTCTTCCTTCTTCTCTCCTCTAAAATTAATAAATAAAATTTTTTAATTAAAAGAAAAGAGATCCATTTCTTAGGTGCAGTAAACAAAATAATTGGAACAAATAACTCCATTTCATTCCCCTGCTCCCTTTCTCTTTCCAAGTGACTAGTCCCTTCCTCTTTCCCAGAGACAATTTCAAATTTCTTCCACTTTTCTCATATTTTCTACCCTATTGTCTTCTCACTCATTGTCAGGAGAAGACCTCACCTCCTCCTTCACAAAGGAAATAAAAGCTGTCAGAAGAGAAATTCAGAATTCTGCTACTTGCCACTAACTTACCTGCATCTATACCCACTCTCTTATCCTTCTCGTCATAATGGAATAAGCATCTAAGACTAATTCTTCCTTCTGTTCTCTGTGTCCCAGGTTTTCAACTTTCTCAGGGGAACTGATCCCATAAATTCTCTCTCTCTCTCTCTCTCTCTCTCTCTCTCTCTCCATATATATATATATATATATATATATATGAACTTCATCCCAAAGGCACAGAAGAGCCTCTCTTCCCCTCCTCTCCTGGTAATTTTCCATCAACAATTAGATATGCATGCTCTACCATCTTAAAAATAAGTCCCTCAAACCTCTATCTTCCTCCAGTCGTTGCCCTGTCTCTCCCCAACCTCCTTCGCAGCCAAAGTTCTTCAAAGGGTTTTATGATTATGGTTTCTATTTCATCACCTCTCAGTAATTCTTCAAATCATTAAAAATTTGCTTCTCCTCCATTACATCCTTGAAACTCTCTCACTGGACACCTCTAAATAACCTCCTTTGTTGTTACATCCAACCCAGAATTTTTTGCCCTATTTTTACTGAATTCCTGGCACTATTCAACCCTGTGATCTTCCTTCTTGAAACATTCTCTTCCCATGACTTTGGTGACAACATGATCTCCCGTGGTTATTCTTTCCTTAAGCTTCTTTGTAGGTCCCAATACCTCAGTCCATTATTAACTATGGTGTCCCCAGAGTCCTCCACCAAGCCCTGCACTCTTTTCAGTCTGTGCACTCCCCTAGGCTATCTCATCCAATCTCCAAGCAATAAGTAAATTCCCAATTTACTTACCTAACCCAAAGTTCACTACTGAGGTAGAGCCAGCTGGTCAACTGCCTAATAGAACCAGAAATTGTCTCTCTTTTCCTTTATTCACCACAACCAGTTATATTTTTAGGAAACATTATCTTGACCCCACATTCAACTACCACCCCTTTTCTTTACTGTATTTGCAATTCAAACCAGTTCTTTTTTGTTGTGGGGGGGGTTTCCTGCTTTGATAGAAAGAAAATGGATTTTCATTAGCAACTTCTAATCTTATCTGAGATTTCTTTTCCCCTCTAGTTGCATTTTGAGGCCTAAGAGTTGTATTTCACCCATTTTGCTATAGCCTGACGGTAGGAACTTGAAAAGAGGTTGGCAAACTTCCCACAGTCTTTGATATAGGACTGGGCTTACCCTTTCTTTTAAGACTGTTAGTATCCAGGTTGGGATACCTGCTCCTCCAATGGGGAGGGGTGGACATCCTCAGCCTTCCACTCAATCCCCTGACTCAGCATGGAATCTTGCTAGCAGATGATAGATGATGGTGGGGAGGCAGGGTTTGGCTTTTCCTGGCTCGGCCCTGATACTGAGATCATAGGTGGGAACTTCTGCGACTGGAAGGCATTTCCCTGGCTTTTCTCTAGGCTCCCTACACCCAACTTTATCACCTTCTACCTAAATCAGGGGCATTGGTGAGAATTCTCAAGGTTTTGCAACTCACTCCCTTCCTTTGTATCACTCCTAGGGGAAAAGAATGATGTAGGAGCTGCACTAAGTCACTCCAGAATCTTCTGTGTGTCTTTTCAGTTTACAGCACAAAAATACCTCTTCCTGTGCTTGGTTGTTACTGGTAATTATTTTTAACTGCTTTGTTTCCCTGAGTGATGGGGGAGGGTGCTTCTGGAAGCAGAAAGTGTTGTTTTTTAACTGTGAGGAGACTAGTAATTTTACCCTGCCATCCTAGGGACAGGGGGAGAGATGACATGTGGTGGCTGAGGCAGACCCCAGCCTCATGGCAGTGGCAGGCCCGTCTCAGGGAGGGGTATCTATCTGGTGACCGTACCTCTCATTTACTCTTTCTGATGTCTTTTGTTTTCTCAGCGAGGAGTACTGTCACCCTTAACACAGAAAGGGCCTTTCTTGCATCTGACTTTAGGATCGCAAAATTAAAGGAAGCTCAGAAAGCTGCTCCCCACTCAGCAGCCAGGCTCAGGAAGGAAGCTGACTGGTGCGAACGGACGCAAAGGTGGGCAGGCTCAGCACCCCCCACCCCACCGCCATGCCATAATAAAGACCCAGCATGGCAAAGGGAGACAGGTAGGAAAACCGGGTTTGGGCAGTGGTCTTGGGATGGAGTGGTGAAAAGGGTGGGAGATCTGTAAACCCGACCTCTCCGGGCACCACATGAGGGCCACAGCTCCCACTGGGAGAAAAACAGCAACCCCAAGGAGAAATGAAAACAGGATAACTGAACATTCAAGCTTGAAATTAATGAGCAAATCCCATCAAACCTTTGACACCGTGGGCTCTGGCCTCAGAAGGCAGAGCCTTTTAAGCGCCCGTGATTGTCTCGGCGCCCTTCATCTGCGGGCTGCGTCTGCCGTAGATCGCCGCCTGCATGGCGCCCTGGCATTTCCGCGCACACAATAATTGGCTGCAGAAGGGGGTCGGATGCCTTTGCGTTAAGGGAACAGCAAAAACAAATTCTTTTCTATCAACTCAAACAGTTTTTGATATTTTGAATCTAAGAGCTTAAATGCTGCTTTTTATTTCTCTGTGATATGAAATTGTTCTTTATTATAAAGCCAAAATGAATAAAATGAAAATAGCTCTCTGCATTTAGTAGTTAAATAATCTTTTGCTTCAAAGAGATTTTTGGATATTTTATGTTCACCTCTATATCATTCCTTTAATAGACACAGAATTCTCCAAACTTCTATGAAGAAGAGATGAAGGCACCCATAACCAGTGTATAGGGTTCACAGAATTGTGAAAGCTCAGTAACAGTAGCTACATTTTATTGATATTATTAATATTAATTAATTAATATTAATATAGCTAAAATAAGTGCTAGCACTGGATTATTCATTTAGTCCTCAAAACAACCATATTATTACTATTGTATCAGTTTTACAGAAGAGAATGTGACTTGAAGAGGTTCAATAACTTGCACAAAGCCACACAGTCTGTTACCCGGTAAAGTTAGGACAAGACAAATGTCATCTGACCTCAGAGCCTCTCCAAATGTAAGGTATCTATGCTAGTTATCTATTACTGCATACAAACGACTCCCAAAATTAGGAGCTTAGGGGTGGGACTTCTGGAACAGTAGATTCCAATGTACTGGCCTCAAACACCATCTGTTATCTTGCACTTTGTGTGAGTCGGAAGTCTGAACACAGCTGGGTGCCTCTGGCTCTGGGCCCCCCCAAGGCTGCCACCAAGGTTGACGCCAGGGCTGCGGTCAACTCAAGGCCTGACTGGGAAAGGATGTGCTTCCGAGCTCACTCCTGCGGTTGCTGGCAGGGTTCGGGTCCCTGCTGGCACTTCGCCAGACACCACCCGCAGTCCCAAGACACTGGGACCTCTCCATAGGACATAACACGGCAGCTTGCTTTATCAGAGCAAATAAGCAAGAAGAACCAGAGAGAAAGCGTTTAGACAAGATGGAAGTCCCAGACTTTTGTAACCTAATTTTGAGATTATTCGTCGGAAGGAAGAGTCCCTAGACCCAGCCCACACTCAAGGGGTTTACGCAGCGGTGTGGATACCAGAGAGTGGCCACCACAGGGAGCCATTTCAGGAGCCGCCTAGCACAGTGCCCTTCTCGGGTAACTGCCCCAACACAACACCACTCAGAGGGGCAGGCTAAACAGCATAATGGATCACATGACTGTGATCTCCTAGCCACATCTGACTGGAGATGGACACCTGGCCCAAACCTGGCCAATTAGATTCCCTCCCCTGGGAATTCTGAAATGCAGTCCAGAGGCCCTTCTTGGTTTCTGCTAGAGGTCTGAAATGAAATGATATTAGTCAAGAATTAGCCACTTTCTGCTATGCTCTAAGAAAAGGCAGGTATGAGCAGGGAGGGAGAGGGAGGGATGGGGGATGAGAGAGAGAGAGAGAGAATGCTCTCTCCCGGATTTGGAGAGGTACAGTAAAAACTATAGGTTTTCTGTCACTTTCAACCAGGGGCGATAAGTCATGATATTTAACAACCAATAAGGCCCAAACACCAACCAATCAGGAGGGAACTCGCCATAACATCTGGTACAGCCCCACTGCTGGACACTTGGTGCCCACCAATATTTGCCACACAGAAGCACACTGATCTCTCACCCTGGCCACACTGCGGCCCTCAGAGAGCTAGGCTGGGGGAAGGCCTGGCCAGAGGACCTCAGTATCACTCAAATGGACATCACAGCAGCAGTTTAGCGCAGAAAGCTCAGTGTAATCGCAGATTCCCTCCACAGGCCACCAGGCAGTCAAGTGTCTCTGCCGGACAAGTCATAGATGAGTTTCTGTGATGATGTCAAGTACATTCACTGTGATCCCTGGGAGAACCCATACAAGTGACCAATACCAGGATGAAAAGCCCCTGTCTGATGTGTACCAGAAGGGGCTGGAAAGCTCCACCACTGGGTAATGGGATTCGGAGAACTAACCTCTTCCTCAAAAACAGGACAAGAAAACTCCTTGAGGTTTCAGAGACTGCAACCCCCTTCACTGTATGCAGAGTGCCATGGGTATTCACAGGTATGGAGCTAATGTCAGATGCTCCGGTGACATGATCAAGTAAAACAAACAATAAGGGCCAAGAGTCAGTATTTGGGAAAAGGGTCATTTTTAAAATTTTTTTAAAATTAAATCAGCGGAGAGTCAATAAAATCAGCAAGTACTTACACATCCTAATTCTGCTCAGGAATAAGGAATTCACAGCATGTCTCTCTAGTCTGAGAAGAATTTCTACCCTGACTCCCCATCTCCCCACCAATGTCCTTCTTCATTAGAAATAAATGTTAGTGAGTGCCATCTGAAAGCCAGTGAGGAACTGATGATTGAAGGAAGTTTCACCCTGAACATTAAACCTAAATCTGGTTTCTTTTTGAGATCTCCATTCCAGTTAAACTCTTGCATGAGAGCTATAAACTCAGATGATTTTTTTCACCTTAGATGTTGTGGATAATCACTTTGCTTCCTTGTTCAGTGAAATGTGAGGTACGTTGTTACAACTTGCAACAAAGAGAGATTTATGCCCCTGTCTCACAATTGAACATAGTGTGCACCTTTCCTTTCTAAGAAAATAAGGTTTACTTCCCTGCGCTGAAGTTGAGTTCAATATTCGTAATTATAAGTCATAACTCACAGTATAAATTTTCTCTGAATCAGGAATTTCGCCCTAGATGAGATTTTGGATTAAGGTATATAGTATATGTTATTTTTATAATTAAACAAAGGAGGGAAAATATATACACAATTGTAATTCTTTTTTCAAAGCTTTAGAAGAATTCATTGCAAAGTCGTGTCCTGGGTTATCAGTTGGACCTGCAGCAGCCACATGGTTGTAGGTAGAGGTGTCCCGTGGAGATTAAATTGATCATTGTCAGTAAGAATGCTTAACATACACTGAGCGCTCATTACCGGCCAGGCACCATACTAAACACTCTATATAGATTATCCCATTTTACCCTCCCAATAACTATTATGATCCCCATTTTACCGAAGAGGAAATTGAGTCATGGAGAGGTTCGGAAATTTGACCAAAGGTACACATTTAGTAAGTGGTAGAGTAGGAATTTGGAACCTGGTCTGTTTTATTCCAGTATTTAAACTACCATGGCTATCCCTCAACTTGAGACTCTAAAATTGAATGCCTTAAGCATTCAAAGATACAGTTTGTAACCTTCCAAATAGTCTCACCCAGCATCACCCCCTTCTTCAATCAGTGTAATATAACTTTAAGTAGTGTATCCAGTAGCCATTGCTGCACAGTGAACACTCCCCAAACTAAGCAACATTAGACCATCAGCCCTCGTTATTGCTCCTGAGGCTACGCGGGCCAGCTAAGCAGATCTTCCGGTCTCTGCTGGAGTTACCCATGTAGCTGAGGCCTGTGCGGTTCTCATCCTCCAGCGTGTCAGCCTGGCCTTCTTCATATGTAGAAGCAGGGCTTCAAAAGCAAGCAAGAGGCTGAAGAAGAGTGCAAGGGCCCTGAAGGCCCAGGCATGATGCCACATTCTATTGGCCAAAGCAAGACACAAAGGCCAGCCTGGAGTCAGAGAGGCAAGGACTAGACCTACTCATTGCAAAGGGTGTGGATACAGGGAGTCGCTAATGGGTGCCATCGATGTAATCAATTTCCCACAATGAGTAGCTATGAAAACGGTAAATCTCCTATTCTGACACCTGTAGCCGCACTGGTTGAATGCAGATCATGTGTGGACTCGGTCACGACTGCTCTGTTACAATCTCCACTTACAGGAGCGGAAACTGAAGCTTAAAGAGATAAAGAAACTTGCCTACAGTCCAATGCTTCTGCACAAAGATTGTCGCTCAGTGGCTACATTTCAGTGGCTCAGTCCAACCAACAGGACCCTGAGTCAGGGACTCTGGTGGCTTCTTAAAAGCACAAAGATCGATCTATATCCATCTGGTCACAAGTGTGTGTTTTAAGGGGTTAGCCCTTTGACTTTTCACCCTTTCAGAGGAGGGCCTCGTGAAATTCGTAGTGCTCCGGCGTCCGCGGCTGCGCAAAAGCACCTTCTCAGCTTACGGCTTTGGCAGCTTTTGCTCTGATTCCAGAGTGAGTGCGGTGCTCCGCTGGTATAATAGCTTTCTCTGGAATGATCAACAAGAAAGGTCTCTGCTATTGGCTTTCATGTCCTGTACACATATTGGAGGAAAGAACAATGGCAAGGGATCAGGCACCTCTCTGGGCCTCTGTTTCTTCATCCTCGAATGATAAATATTTAACCTGACCCTGTCTCTTTCACAGAATATTCTGGGTGATCCCAGGAATCAGTGGGTGTGAGCATGCTTCACAAAGTAAAAGGCGAGATCTGCGGGTTTGAAGCAGAGCAGAGGATGCGAGGGAGCCAGAATACAACAGGAGGCGCGAGGAAAGAGGGAAGAATAGGACTCTGAAGAAAAGGCGGAGGTCTTGACCCAGAACCTGCCCAGGCAGGCACCGTTTAAGCTACATAAACTTTCCCAGACCCCTGTTTGAAAAGCAGGCAGCCCCTCACTCACAAGAAACACATTAGCTACACTGCCCCCTGCTGACCATAATGTATAAGCACACAGACCCTGAACGGCCAGCGAGAAACAATGAACTTGGGTTTCAGAGGCTGCAAGACGGCACATCTGTCAAGGAACCTATGAGGATTTTCTACCTACCTAGCTCCAAGGTTGCATATTAGGCCTAATTCAGAATCCCCTGCCCTCCCCGTTCACTTGTCCTTTTCCCCAGGGATTCAGAGAATTGGAGTCTGTTCCTTTCCTCCAGGCACTTGTACCATCCACTCTCTAAGCTATGGCTGTGACAAGGACCCTGTCTTCCCAGCGTTTCCATTTTTTTTGCAAAGGCAAAACCCAACGGTTATATTTTTTCCAGAACTGTATAACTGGTCACCATGGGGAAATGGTGGGGGGAGGACAGAGAAAAGCAAAATATAGCAAAAACTTCAACCACATTACAAAAACTGAAGTGAGTTGCCCAAGGTCACGGAGTTAATAACAAGGGGGTTGAGATTTAAACACAGGCTTTCTGCTTCCAATACCCACCTGCTCAGCCATTAGGCATACTGGCCCTGCTGTAAATAGTGAGAGTGATCTTTGTGCCCTATGGACTCTGAGAGTTAATTTGGCTTTTAATCCCCACCCTGCTTTTCTGTCATTTGCTATCTGTGTGAAGTTGGATGCTAAAATTATTGAAGCTCAGTTTCTTCATCTGAAAAATAGGAAGAATAGATAATTATGACAACTGTTAAGTAAAATAATGAATAGAAAGCATATCACACAGAACCTGGCAACAGTAAGCAGTTAGTAAATGATAACAACTCCTTTATTTTTATATTTTTCAACTGTACTGAATCCATTTGTTGTTGGGAGAAACCTAATTTCCGTTGCAATCACCAGTGGACTATTTCTCAGCTAGAGAAGCCCTTTTTCTTTTTCTTTTCCTTTTTTTTTTTTTTGAATATTTTATTTATTTATTGTTACAGAAAGGGGAAGGGAGGGAGAAAGAAAGGGAGAGAAATATCAATGTGTCAGAGATACATCAATCAGTTGCCTCTCACAAGCCCCCAACCAGGGACCTGGCCCACGACCCAGGCATGTGCCCTGACTGGGAATCAAACTGGCGACCTTTCAGTTCACAGACCGGCACTCAATCCACTGAGCCACACCAGCCAAGATGCTAGAGAAGCCTTTTAAAAATCATATCAAATCAGGTTGTTTCCCTGCTTAAAGCTCCCCAATGTTTTCCCACTGCACAAAGAGTGAAATCCAAAGCCCTTGCCATGAGCTGCACAGCCGTACGTGATATGGCCGCTGCCCATCTCTCCCACCTTATGTCTCACCTACCCCTTCCTCACCATGATCCAGCCACACTGGCCTTCTTTCTGCTCTTGAATAGAACAACCTCCTGCCTCCTGGTATTTGCCGGAGGAGCAACCAAAAATTTCCTCACATTGAACTTTGAAAAGTTGACTCCTTCTTCTCATTCAGATCTCAATTCAAATATTCATTATAGAGGCATGTTTTTTTATTTCATGTCTGTCCATTCCCTCTCTCAGTCAGTCTCATCACCTTGTTTTATCTTCTCCCCAATATTTACCACTATCTGAAACTATCTTCCTCATATATTTATTTGATTGGTTTTCTCTGTGTGCCATTCCATCAAAATGTAAACTACAAAAGAGCAGAGGATGTAGTTAGGAGGACTTTTCTGTTTTGTTTACTACCGTGGCCCTGGAGTGACGTGAGCTCAGTGCCTGGCATCTGGTAGATCTTAAGACACAGAGACTGAATGAATAAATGAAGGAACTCAATTAGTCCAAGACTCATTTATAAAACAAGATTATTTGGATTCAGTGATATCAAAAGTTCTTTCCAGCTATAAAATTCTAAGAACCTTGGAACATCTTGGGATACTGAACCAGTGTAGACAAGAGAGAGAAATCTATCTGGATTGTGGAATTCTAGAAGATGTTATTGCTAATTGAGGCTTGCTCATCCTGGGAACAAGGTTTTAATCATCTCCTACATACCTCAAAAAGACACAGTATGTCCAAATAATTCCCAAAACTTCTCTCATTACTGTAATATTCCACAACCCTCTCTTAGGTTTAGATTTACTATCTCTTAAGTCTCCATAATCACAACCCAAAACAAGCAGAAGGGCACTATCGGCAGAGCTGGGGGTTGACATTGGCTGACACAACCTTCACCTCCAGTCCAGAGATGCTCGCTGACTCTCAGAGTTCTCATTTTATAAGTATTTCCTCTTGAGACTGTTGTACCTTATTCCACCTACAAACAATAAAAACACTTTCTTGATGGACCTGGGCTCTATTCAGCATCTAATTAATTAATTTAACAGACAAGTAGGCATCCAGTATCTTCATGTACAGTCAAAGGGAGGTCATAAGAGATTCCGATACCTACTCTTTTGGGTTACCAATTAATCAAATACCAAAATTATGTAAGTGCTACTTGTCAACTGTGATAAAGATGATGGCAAAATAGCCTCAGGAATCCTGTTTAGAAGAAGAGAATGCAGACTGAGAGCAGGATAGTACTCACTGAAAAAGAACCAAGTGCAAGAAATATTAACCCACAACCTAAGTAGAGTTCAGAATAGCTTTCCATGACTGCTTTGAAGCCACCCTCCCCTGAATCTTTGCTTATTTATGGGATTCTAACTAGCACTTTGATTAGAACTTGAGAAACCATGGGGAGCTGAGCCTGTCATTTCTACACAAGGAAAACTGGCTTCCTTAAAATCCTGATGTCACCAGGTGCTAGTCTCCCAGGAACACATTGGTTTGTGCTCATCTCTGGGGAAAGTAGGGCCAAGTTTGCAGAAACAGAAAAGAACAGAAGAGACAAGAGAGGCCTCGGGCAATGCACGAGGCCCTGTAACAGGCCATTGTGAAAGGGGGTGAGTGCATCAGTTCCAATAGCAGATGAGCCTTGTGTTATTTTTCTTTGTTCATCTGACCAGGTACTCCATAAATGTCAGACAGAGGGTGAGAAGAAGTAAACACGTTATTATGAAAAAAGAAAGGAGCCATCTGGTTCATGTCAGATGTCTGGACTGTAAAATATTGCAATGCCCAGGTGACCTTGGGGAAGCTTGCACTGGTATAATATCAGCCATTTACATAGATATATTAAACTCTCTAGTTGGAGCGAGAGAGTATATTTATGCGGATTGCAAATAGAGGTGCTCTTTGCACATGGGTGCCCACTTCCTGCTCTCTTGAGTTGGCTGTGTTCTCTTTGGCTAGATTTGCTCTAAACCAACTTATAGGCATGTGGAAGGTATGTTTTGTGGCAGGGTTCTTGTGTTTAGAAATCCTTCAGAACATAATGGAAGCATTTCTCCAGATGGCAGGGTGCTTGGAGTTCAGAGAGAAATGTGTTTTTGGCCCTCAGCAAGACTTGGTCGTCACTGTTGGCCAGTCACCCACGCTGAGCCTCCCGGGCAGTTGTGTACTGTGACAATCCCCCAGAGCTCTGGGCCCCAGAGCTGTGAAAAGCAACCACTATGCTGTGGAATTGGCCTAAACTCTTCCGTTGGCATACCTCTACATCTTAAGGAGAAGTTTTTATTAAAAATCTTTGAAGTCAGAAAGGTCTGGATTTAAATCACAACTCTATCCCTATGTAACTGCATGACCTTGAGCAAGTTATAAAATCTCCTTGAGAATCCACTTATTTATCTGAAAATGGAGATAAGAATGTTTTCTACCTCTTAGGAACACAGTTCTTACAAGGGCTGAAAGAGATAATACAGGCCGAGGGCTCAGGGCCGTGGCTGACGGCTAGCAAGGGCTGTCTTCGCTGCACACAGTTAGGCCTTGATACAAGCAATCCTAAAGCCGGAGGGTGTTTTTCCGGGTAGGGAAGAGTAGAAAGTGAGCATAAAGCTGGCTAACTCAAGAAGCTTTAGGATGCTTTTTCTTACACACCAAGTCAGTTTAGTGGGCAGAAGAAATCAGCACTGTGGACAGCTCTACCAATAGCAGATAGGGCAGAAGGTGCCGGCCTTAAACTTGGACTCTCTAAATCAGTGTTTTTAAAACTGTGTGTCAATGCAAAATGAACACTAGAGGATTGTGACCAGCATTTTTAAAGAGAAAAGAAAAGAAATATCAAATAAAAATGCGTAGCGTATTTTCACATAGTCGGGGTAAGTATTGTTTCATGAACCATGTGTGTGTTTGTGTGTGTATACTACGATTTGATAAATAGAGAGATAGATATCAAACGCTGGGAAACCACTGATTCTTTAAATCGCTTGCTCTAGAAAAACCCTTTCTTAAACTATTTCTGGCTTGACTATGAGTGTTTCCCTTTGATTGAAATTACACATGCCGTTTCTGCTGGCTTAGCACAACGAACAACACACCCCCTTTGGTCCAGCAGGCTACACTTCTGGGAAACTTAAACTAGCATTCCAAATATTTTTTTTTTAAGTTGAGCTGAAAACTGACTCAGACATTTGGGGTTTGATGTGCTTGCTACTAGATAATCAACTGAACTACTTTTCCCTAAGGCTGACAAATTAGGGGCTACTCCCTAAAAGTTGGCTCATTTTTTAGGTGTCAGTAGGAGTGCTTATGAACTGGGGAGGACTCTACAGATTTGTCTGCCTTAGAACACCAATCGGGGTCACATCAACCCAGGAGAGATGCTGGGAAGTTTTTCCTGGTCTCAGGACCACAGAAAAGTTTCCTAAAGAAAGCATCTCACCAAAGATGTCTTCTCAAAAGTTACCCAGAGTAAGAGCTGAGACTCAAAGACAAACACCCTATTCATTAAACCCCACATCTGTCTGGAGGGGCTGTTTGTTTGTTAAGCTCATATTTGAACATAGTGGCAAAATAAGAATTTTTCACTCCAGGTATGATGGTCTTCCCCATTAAATACAAGAGCTTAATTAGTATAATCATGTAATAAGAAGATATAAAATCACCGAGAGAGAAAAAGGCACTTCTTTTTCATATATGACTAGAGGGTAAATATTGCCATTCCTATCCAACTTTATTATTATGGCAAAACCCATCTTTCCATCCCACAATATTCCACTAATTAGCAACAGACCTAAGTTTTTCTCCCCCAGGTCTGAAAAGGTAGTAATTTTGGATACATGTCGCTTTTAACCACCCAGCATCCACTTCCCTTTTCCAAAAGTTTTAGCTTTTCCAAAGTTTGGATACCTGTTGCCCTTTCCAACACCTCTATTTCCTCTTCTCTTCAATCCAGGCCTTGCCTTTTACCCCCCAACCTGTGTCGAGCTGACTGAAGCCCACAGCAGTCAGACACTCCCTCTCTGGGCTTTAGTCATGATCAGAGAGTCAAAGAGACGGACCCCCGTGGGGCCTATTCCCAACCAGCACCAGGTCCTGACCATGCTGGCGGTGCCTGCATCAGTGCCCTGCAGATTGACCTTGGTTCTGCCCAACCCCAGCCTGGTTCGTCAGCCTCCCCAAAATTCTGTGACGTCTCCCTTCCTGCCAATAAATCCCCCTTGGCTTGAATTAATTTGAATCAGTTTCTACTGCTTGCTACTAAGAGTGATATTCAAAATATCTAACCACCAACCCCCCTGAACTGAGATGCACTGAGCCATCCAGGGCAGGTGTCCACCCTAAACAGCTGGTCTGATGGTTGTGGTGTGTCCTAGCTGCAGAGCAGCGCAGTGGGCAGCCCAAGAAGCATGACAAAAACCCAGAGCAAAACATCTTACCCTCGTGGCCCCCGGAAAGAATCTCACTTAAGAGGGATCACAGAGATGGGAGCCTCTGCCTGGCTCAGAGCAGGTAGCTAATGAATGTCAAGTCAATGAATGAATTAATAAACTAACGGCTTCACAGAAAAAGATACTAGAGGATGATGAGCCTGACCTGTTGCCTGTGTATAATCCAGAGCGAGGTATACTCTTCTTTCCTCACAGAAAGATTTAGGCCTAATGCATTCCACTAATGGCATGCAAGGTAAGTATATTCATTTATTTATTCACTTACTTACTTCGAGAGAAAGGGGAAGGGAGGGAGAGAAAGAAACATCAATGCATGAGAGAAACACTGATCGGTTGCCTCTGCTACATGCCCCAACAGGGGACTGAACCCACAACCTACGTGCCCTGACAGGGGATCAAACCGGCAACCTTTCACTTTGCAGGACAAAGCTTTGACCCACTGAGCCACACTGGTCAGGGTGCAAGGTAAGTGTATTTAATGCACAGGTAAACATTAATAAAAGTGTAATAGTTATGTAACTTATCATGCCTTATTGTTACCTTCTATTTATGGCAAGTAATACTGGTTTTGGATGAATGGAAGTAAACTACATTTTCCTTATAAATTATTTATGCAAAATTATGGATTACTTGTTTTAAATTGTATAAATAAAAGTACAGGTGGTTCAAAGATGTGGTAAGAATCATCATGGCAACATAAGAACACCTGATGCTTAGGAAACATTGTGTTACACACGGTAGGCAAAGCACCCAAATTCAAGGTCAGACTTGAATCTTGGCTCCTCCTTGACTTTCCTAAACACAGCAGCCCATTGTCTCTCCACCTCAGTCTGTACTTCCACTAAACAGGGAAGGACATTGCTGCCAGTAGTCACATTTCTGTTATGAAGGGCGACACTTAAGTGTAGCCACAGAGTGGTATAGAAACCCAAAACTGATAACAAGTGAGATCCCGATTCCCTCACACATGGTCCACCAACTAGCTGTTGACGCTTACGTTTTAGACAGTTTTGCCTTGGGCTGGATTCAATTCAGTGACCTGGACATGAAAGGCTGTCTGTGTCCCAGTTCTAAGTCTCTGAGTTGCGTTGTCCTGTCCCTTGGCTCTTACTATTCACATCAAAGTGGGCTCCCAAAGACCCAAGAGTGTTCCTATTATACATTTCTTTCTGACACTTTTCTTAAACAAGGCAGCTTTAAAAATTAAAATAACACCCACATAGCTAAACGCATGTTTGCGCGTGTGCTCTCGAGGTACACTTCAGTAATCTTACTGGCCAGAAAGCATATTTCAAAGAAATTTTTCCTAAGGGTTGACAGTTGTAGGACTAAGGGCCCAATCTTGGATTCTTAAAAAGGTCAAAGAGTAGCAAGAATAAAATAATGTCTATCAAATAGGGACTGACATTCTTATCTAATCCGCTGGGGTGCTATGAAGCAAAAATTGTAAGCCAATAGCCAGTAGATTGAAGCAGACCCACAGAGGGGAAGCGGGGAATGGGGGCGGGGGGCAGGCAAGGGAGGATTGCCTAGATCTTCAAACTGGGAGCCCTCACATAAAAATGTTAATTTCTACCTTCTTGACAAAACACCAAGATCTACCCCCATTCAGCTGGAATCGAGGAGCAGCCGTCCCTTTTCGGCGGGGGTTGCTCTCTCCAGTTAGCCAGAGCCCACGTGCATCCCTATTGTGCCACACCTAGCCTCTTCGCCTTTATATCACCTGTTTGAGAGCAGAGGGCAGTGAAAGGTCACTGTCACTCGGCATCATCGACTTGACCTTCTTTGTCCAAAGGTCCTCAGGGAGGAGACAGTAAGGGTCGTGAGGGCAGGCACTCATCTTATTTTCTATTGTACCCCTAGCATCTAACATATATCAGCTGCTCAATATATTTCTGGGATGGATGGATGGACGGACGGGTGTATGAAAAGATGGTGGGCCCCTCATCGGAAAAGAAGGACACATGGAGCACCTCACAGTCATCAGAGACTGTTGCCTTGTTAACGTGGCCCAGGACAAGTATGGTGGATCCGGTCCAACCACAGAAAGAGTTACCAGCCTACACTATTACCCATTGTCCAAAGGACTATTTCTCCTAAAGAGGAAAGAAGCAAATAAAGGAAAGACAAGAGGGAATTCCCCAAAGACTTAAAAAAATACTTCAGTGTCAGAAGAACCTGGATTTGAATCTTGGATCTGCCACTCGCTAGCCGTTTGACCTTGGCTAAACTGCTTGAGCTTTCTGGCCACTCTTCACGTGCATTGTCCCAGGCGATTCTGCAAATAGTGCAAGAATTAGGGACAACTGTTGCCCCAGTCTACTGAGAAGGGAAGTGAGTCATGAAGAGATGAAATGGTTTGCCTGAGGTTACCCAGATCACATGTAACAGAGGCTGGATTTGAACCCAGAACTGCTGGATGCTAAAGCTCATGGCCTCAACCATCATGCTGGAGCTACCAGAGTCTAGGAAATCTGCCTGTGATGAGATAGGATTGTGTAACAGGCCAACGTTCAGAGAGGCAAGCGCTAGGAACACTCCTGTGCCATTTTCTTGAGCTCACGCTTGTCCTGACTCCTACACAGCTGAAGATTAAATGTGAGTTCTCAGAGTTCCCTGCAGAACTTCCTAGGTTAAAAGTCCTTAGTTACAGAGGCAATTTGTTCACATATTCTTTCATTCAGTGTTTATTCATTGATTGCCTAGGGCATGCCAGGCACTGAGTTATTTACACTTAAAAATATTCCCCACGGGTGTGGTTTGCCATGGTTCAGCCTGGAGCTCCAGGGTGAACAAGCATTCCCTTCCAGCTTTGGGTCTTCTGATCCCGCATGATCCTGAAACGGGCCAGTGAAAACCTCCGAGTGATTGACAGCAGAGACGACAAGCTCCCACAGGGATACATTGCAGCCCAGCAGCCCGTGCATCCCAGCGCCTGGCTGGCCACAGTGCCCACCCCCCTTGACTGAGCCCCATGGTGCTCCCTGTGGGGCCTCCAGGAAGATTTGTTATGATCCAGTTGGCATTTTCTATAAAGATTTCATAAATCCGAGCCTTCTTCTTACAGTGGAGACTCTGGGGGCAGCTGTCCTGCCAAACAGTGGGGAAGAAAAGTCACATTATGGGCTGGAACCAGCAAAACACTGCCTGTTTGGTGCTGGCAGAATGATAACTCCATCTGCTACCTGCTTTTCCTCAGGGGTGCTGCAGGAGCGGTCCTGGAGGGAGTCGCAATGCTGGGAGATGGCAGCCAGTTCAAGAGCTACTGCGCGCAGGGCATAGCAGGGAACGCTTCCACGGCCCTAACCAACTTATTCCTACTGGCTTTCGGATCAAAAAGGCTCAGCTCACAAATCAAAAGATGCTTCTTGCTCCCTCCTGCTAAGTGTGCAGCCTTTCCCAGACACCTCACAAATCCTCCTTTGGCCTTGATTAGCCAGGATGCCTCTCGGTTGGAAACAGTGTGGAGGAGGAAGGGATCTGAGGATAATCTGGGACGCAACAGTCAGCTTGGCATGGGTGCTGCTTTGAGGTCCTGGGTGCTGAGGCCACACAGCTCCACGGCGTGAGTGCTGGGACCCTAGGTCCTGATGTGGGCATCGCCGCGCACTTGGTGGATTAGAGTTCACGAGTCACTTTAACTCTCTTAGGGTTTCTTTTTCTCAGCTATCAAGTGGGAATAAGAGCCACTCTAGCCTTATGGTTAAGGTGCTGCGGGGTCTTCAGAATGAGAACTGGGTTCAAATCCCAGCTTCATCCTTGGTGACCTTGAGTAAGTCAGCTCACCTCTCTAAGCCTCCATTTCTTCACCTGAAAAATGAGCTTCCAGCCAGCAGGTCAGCCTCTCAGGCCTCTGTGAGAACGAAGTGGGAGGATGCACATAAAAGTGTTCGGCACTCCAGGGCCAATGGCGACACCCCTAAACACCACCTATTGCTTCTCCCTGGGCTTTAGTCAGAACAAATCAGAAATGTGTATAAAAGCACTTTGAAAAGAACAGAGGACTAAAATAAACAAACAAACAAAAAAAAAAACCCTCCAAAGCTCTCTGGAAATCACTCGATCACATTTTGGAGTTGGGGGTTTGGGAGGGCGTCCCTCAAAGAGGGGTCAAACAAAGGCTACACCAGGTCGAGAAGCTGTAGGAAGCCAGAGGAAACCACCACCGTGCAGGACGGGCAACTTCCCAGGGCCCCAGAGCGATTTCTTCGTAATTGTAACATTGATGTTCCCCACCTCCGCACACTGTCACCCCCAGGAATGCCCGTTCGTGCCAGCTGCCCTTAGAAGTGAGAGCCATGCAGGTAACACGGCCTGCCGGCAGAGCCTCCCAGCTGAGGCAGGGGCTTCTTGATGCTTATACCAGCAACCACTCTCGCCTTCCTCCTTTGTAACAGGATGCCAATTGTATTTGGGTAACAATATGTCACAGACTCCCTTGAATCTACCTATGGCCAGGTGACTAAGTTCTGTCTAATGAGATGTCAGTGGAAGTATTGTATGGGACTTTTGGAAAAACTCTTCAAAAAGGAAGACATTCCCCATCCTGCACACCACCTCTGCCTCATTTTTCCCCTCTCTATGACCTGGCCCTATGGCCTGGCCTCGATAGCTAATGGCTGGTGCACTGGCAGCCATTTTAGACCATGAGGTGACTGACAGATGCCTGTGCACTGTAGGTAGCAAAGTAGAGATCTAGGAGGCGGCCCGATGGCTCTGTGGAGCCTCTCCTATCAGACCTGGACCACCAGCCTCAGGGTTTTCTCTACTTGAGAAAAAGTCTCTCATGTGTTTAAATCTGCAATATTTTTTTAGCTTTTAGATGATGGGAAAGAGTCATATTAGGTTAAACTGTTTAAAATTCTGTTCCAGGGTCTACCATCTGGGTAGGTAGAATAATGAGAGATGATTTTTCTTTTTCTATTTTGTATTTTTTCCTATTTCCTAAAGGCAAAGTATATTGTTTTATACTTATATTGTGAAATATAACACATTTAGAAAGATGTGCATAAGATACAAATTTGCAGCTTTGTAAATTAGAGAATAAACGCCTATGTAACCAGCAGCCATGACCCCAAAAACCCTGCCTATGTCCTTTCTGATCATAGCCTCTCCCCCTCCCTCCTAAAGATAACTACTCCCTTCACTGCCTCGTTGTTCACTTCCTCATTTTTCCAGAGTCACCACCTAACCGTGCGCCTCTAAGCAACGCAGCTAAACTCTGCTCTTTTTGAGTTCTATACAATGAAATAATACAGCCTGTCGTCTGTTCCATCTGGCTCCTTCCATTCAACATTATGTTTTTTCATAATGTTATTTAATGACATGTTATTAAGATTGCTATTTTCGGAATCTGGAAAAAAAAACATTAGTTTTATAAAATACTTTAAATCTGGAATTGCACAAGTACCTCCAGAGCCTGGCTCAGTTCACACCTCCCCAGGGATACCTTCTAAGTAGGACTATACCACCTTAAAAACTAGGGTTTGTCCCCTTTGAGAGCCATGGCCACAGAAAAGAGGGATCAGGGCCTGTAGCTGGTTCCATTCCTTAGTTCTCTGTGCTGTGCCAAGCTCACGGCTGCCCTTCCACCAGAACAGCTCAGCCAGCTGCCTCTAAGTGGATTATCCAACTCACTGCCATGATTTCTGAATCACTGCCTAGGTCACCCACCGATCATATGTCCCTCTGCCCCAGAGGCATTGTGACCTTCGGGGCTGCGGGGAGTGGCTGGGCTCCTTGGAGGTACCTGTACTTCTCTCCTTGAGGACAACCCAAGATCCCTTAAGCTTGGAGATCTATGAAATGCACCCCTCTTTCTTCTCCTTCTCCTCTTCCTCCTTTCCTTTCTATTAAAAAATCTCAGTGGAAATTTTCAACCATACTCAATAGTGCAAAGAATAGCACAGTGAAACCCCATGGAACCAATGATTAATACATGTCCCATCTTTCTACTTTTCTACCTCTACCCGCTTTCCCCCTCATTTCTACTGGATTCTTTTGAAGCAAATCCAAGAATTGTCACCTTTGAATACTTCCGTATATGTCTTTAAATGATGAGGTCTCTGTTTAAAAACATAGCCAAACACAATTTTCATAATTCCTTAATTTCGGCCAATATCAAGTTAGTCTTTGAATCAAGTTCAGTTTTGGACCCTGTCCCCTCCACCTGTTCCCTCTTTCCACCTATAAGTAACTGATTTTATTATTCTTATCATCATCATAATTTCATCTGTTACTATTAGAGAATACATTTCTAAGTGGCAAAGTCTCCCTTTTAAAACACTAATCATGGAATGCTTTTTCACGACCAGCTATTTGTTTCTTTTAAGATCATTCCTCTGAGATGTTGAGAGTCACTCACGGGATAACAAGAAATTGACCCATTTTTATGGGTAAAGAAACAGGAAAAAGAGTAAGAAATGTTCCCAAAAGCACACAGCAAATTCAGGTAAGATTCTCACTGGCCACTTTTTAGGCACTGATCTCACCAATGGAATGCAGAAGGAGAGATATTCTGACTCGGTAAGTCTGAAGTCTCACCTGAATGTCTGAGCTCCCCACGTGCCCTGGTGCTGCCGCCCTGGTGCTGGAGCCCTGGTGCATAACGGCCGGCATTAGCCAGTGATGGTCAAGAAGGCTGCTTTTGAGAATCTCTGAGCGATGTTGTTGCAAGAACAAATCGTGAATGCAAAACTCCAGACCAAAGGCAAGAAACGTTACCTCATTTTTCTTTAATGTAACTTAATCTCTATTCTGATCTCTCATTCTACAGGAGAACGGACAGGAAATCTTGGCCACAATGAGAAGCCCCCTACCCCACCTCCCCACACACTTGCATACCCCTAAGAGCATAAAAGGGTAGAAGTGGAGAGAGAGTTGATTCTTGTTATCCGCTTCTGCTCAGACCAATTCAAATCCAGCCCTCACCCACCCACCCTCATCACCGGTCCTCACGGCAGGCTGCTCAGCCATGGCGCATCCTGTTTCAGCAGGCCCCTGGCCAGCTCAGACGCTACACCCACAGCACTGACACCCTGCTGCCGCTTGCCCTGGGAGCCCTGTATGGAAGACTTACTGTGAGCCCTTTCTTTCCTAGAGCTTCACCTGGGAAATTGGGCACAAGTCTCAGAGACTCTTGGACTCTGCACACTGACTTGAGGTTTTGCTACATTCCCCTGCCCTAACTTGCACGTGGCCCGGGGGCAGTGTACAGGGTCTTCTTAGTGAGCCACTAACTCCTTTGCCCTCGTCTCCCTCTGAGGAACCCAAGGAGTCTTCCTTTATTGAAACTGGGGCTGAAGAATTCTTGTTCTTAGGATTGAGGGTGGGAGGTAGGGAGGGGTGGGGCTGGGAAAGTGGTGGCAGGAAAATGTTGATGTGGGGATGATGGGATGGGGTGCCACGTGGAGGGGAGAAAGGGGAGAAAAAAATGAGACAACTGTAATAGCATAATCAATAAAATATACAAAAAAAATTCTTGCTCTTAACTATTTAGCATTCTCTCATCCTTTTATCTATACTTCAAGTTCCTTTTGTTCTAAGGCCAAGAATTTGAATGCAAAATCATGGAAGCAACTCCTTTCATCTTTGCTGTTACAGCCTTTCCCAGGGCTATCACATTGCACAATTCCAGGGAGCATCGTGCACACGTCCGGCCTGGGTGGACGTACGCAGTGGCACGACATGAACAGCTGCATGCATGTGCGCGGCTGGGCATGCTGCAGACCTCGGACCACGCAGCTGTACAGTCTGAAATGGGAGGGGGAAAATGCCATGGGGGAAATAACAGTAGTTAACGCTTCAAAAACATTGTCCTGCCCTTCAATAGAGCTCCAGGAGGAGAAAGTACTCATAAGTCTGGATGGTTACTTGGAAGTTTGATTGGGGCAGAATATTAAAGGTGAGTGTGACCTTCCCTCCCTGCATTACCATAACCCCTCCCCTCTTGTCTTATCACCAAGGGAAGTCTCAGCCTGTCTCACCTGAACCCCAAACGATCTGGGATTCAGGGGGATAAGCTGGGGACAACACAACTGTGACTAGTAAAAAACCTTGAAGCTCTTGTCCCAAAGAAAGGGAAGCACTGAATGTTGTCATTGTGGGGCACTTGGGCAACTTCAGCTCTCCTTGTTGAGTTTCCAAACACCAGCACAATTCAAAAAGAGCCCCTTAAAAGTTTTCGGGCCCCAGCTGGTGTGGCTCAGGGGATTGAGCGCCAGCCTGTGAACTGAAAGGCCTCTAGTTCAATTCCTAGTCAGAGCACATGCCTGGGTTACGGGCCAGGTCCCTAGATGGGGGCGTGCGAGAGGCAACTGATCTCTCACACATTGATGTTTCTCTCCCTCTCTTTCTCCCTTCCTTCCCCTCGCTCTAAAAAAAATAAAATAAAATATTGCCTTTTTTTAAAAGAAGAAAACATAGGAGAAAATTTTTTTTAAAGTTATCTGATCTCTGCTCAGTTCCCAGTCCCCAAGTTCTAAGATTCAGCCAGTTACCATGGCAGCTGCTGCCCGATTAAAATGCTCACATTTATAGAAACTGGCTGAAGCATTTGAATCTGACAGGGCTGGTATACCTACCAGAGAATGTCACTCCCCAGACACATAGGATGCTTTATTCAGAAACTGTGGAAGTGTCCGGTCTAAGGGACAGAGCCCAGACTCCAGGTCCTGATGCCAACTCACCACATGACTGTCGAGCAGGCATCCCACCCAGAAGACGTCCCCCACTGACACTTCTGACGCCTATTCATCGTCATTAATTCATTCCCTTAGCAATGTCGAGCACCTTCTCTGTGTCAGGCAAGGCCCAGAGGATGGATGGTGAGCACCACAGATTCCCTGTGCTCACCTGGGCAGTTCAGTAGGGGGGGCCCAATAAGAAAACAGAGAATTATAACGCAATGTGAGAAAAACAATGGTACAGGAGCGGGAGGGCTGCTGAGGCACCAGACTAGGGAGGAGAGGCCACGGGTACTTCCCCGGTGAAACCTAAGCTGAGCCTGGAAGGATGAGCAAGAGTGAGCTGGGACGCAGATAGACTAAAGGAAAGGCGCTCAGGCAAAGAGAGCAGTGTATGCAAAAAGCCCAGAGACGGGAGAGAGCCTTCAGGGCGCAGCAAGGAAGTCAATGAGACCTCAGCATGGAGAGTAAGGCTGAAAAGAGGAGACATGCAGCTCAAGGAGAAAGCGAGTCCCTTGGTTTTCACGGGCTTCCAGCTGCCTAGCTCCCCTTTAAAATCAAATAGCCCGGGAAGAAAATAGCTAAGAGGAGACAGTGGGTTTGGGGAAGGAAGGGCAGGATCCCCAAGGAGAAGGGAGTTGAAAGGGGACAGAAGAGGACACCATGGTCACACTTCTCCAGTGCCCATCAGCCCAGCCAACCCCAATCCCTGTGCAACCAGGAACTGTCTACCTCCCGCCTCCTGTTTCCTCAGAATGTCACTGCTGCCCAACTTCTCAATCATTCCATTCAGCTCTTCAAGTAGGTGGAGTATAATTTATTTTACCCCAGTGTGGGTTTGGCACGGTGCACAGTACTTTACACGCTAAATTCATTCATTCCAAAAATTATGCTTGAGCACCTTCTATGCAGACAGGCAATATAATTCAGACACCGGGGACAGGGCCATGAAGAAAATAACAAACTCCTTGCCCTCAAGGAACGCACACTTTCAAGGCTGGAGGGAGACAGACAAAAATAAATAGATATGTCATATGTCAGGAGGTCATAGTAGTCTAGAAAAGTAAAACCCTAAAAACAGGGACAGAGGATGGTGGAGGGGTGATGGTAAGAAAGGGGGGTTGCCTGAGCCAAGACCTGAGGGAAGTGAGACAGTAAGCCACGTGGGAACCTGGAGGGAGAATTTCGTACTTTGGGGAAAGGAAGTGCGAAGTTCCTGTGGTAGACATGTCACCGATGTGTTCTATCAGTGAGGCTGGGGCAACAGGAGCGAGGACAAGGGTAGGAGGGGACCAGGCCAGGTCAGTGGTGAGAGTCAGATCATTATCACAGTAACATGAAAAAGTTGGGTACTGGTGTTCTTCCAACATCACAGGTAGAGCAACTGGGGTTAAGTAATGTGCTCAGGGCCCCAAACCTTTCTGAGGCGGAACTGAGAATCAAACCCAGCCGTTCAGTCTTTAGAAGAGGTGCCCTTAATTGCTCCCTTAGAATGTCTTATGAAAAAGCTGCAGATAGCAGAACAGATCAATAAGATTCCAGCCTCCCCAAAGGCTATCCCAAGCCCCAGCGATTCCACACCAAAAAATGTAAAGGGAGCGTCAGGGGCTTGAACAAAGATTTAGCTACTTTGTTTATGACAGCAAAAGGCCAGGAACAAGACCTTTTCCCTAACAACAGGGAAATGGTAAATAGGTTGTGACACACATGCAAAGAGTGTATCACACACAGTGATTTAAAAAGACAATAGAGCCCTGGTTGGTGTGGCTCAGTGGATTGAGTGCTAGCCTCAGAACCAAAGAGTTGCCGGTTCAATTCCCAGTCAGCGCACATGCCCGGGTTGCAGGCCAGGTCCCCAGCAGGGGGCGTGGGAGAGACAACCACACATTGATGTTTCTCTCTCTCTCTTTTTCCCTCCTCTCCCCTCTCTCTAAAAATAAATAAATAAAATCTTTTTTTTTTTAAAAAGACATTAGAGAAGAGTATGCAGTGACATGGAAAAATGGTCAAAATGTGTGATGAAATGAATACATATGCACAGAAGGATCCCATTTTTGTAATAAATAAATAACGTGTAAATATATGCATAGGGAAAAAAGGGGAAGTAATTAAACCAAAATTTTAATAAATTGCTTTCTCAGTGGGTAGAATTAGGGGTAGTTTTTCTTCTTTTCGTCGGATAGATTTTACTACAAATGAATAGAAATGATTTTTGCTAAGAAAAAGTTCACACACGCACATACACACATATCCCGCTGGCCAGAAAGCTTCTTGGGCTGGCCAGCCAGCGGAAGGGACAGACCTGGGCCCCTCTTGCCCCCACCCCACTCCCTGACTTATGCGGAGGGAGGTTCTGCCACATCCCCGTGAGAATCACATTCCGCTCCCTGGCCTGAGCTGGAAAATTCGGGCACACTGGCAGCCTCACCTCACTTCTCCACAAAGGCTTCACGACTCGGAGCTGGGGGAGGGCTCCAGGCCTCTGCCCCGCACGTCTGCTGGGTGCCAGAGCGTCAGGGTGATTAGCACTCGACTTGTCAAAGGGCCTAGTGCTATTTTTAAAATCTTTCCAGCACGTAGGTTTCACAAAGGATTCCAGGAGTCTTTCTCAGTCCACCCAGTGCTTCAGGAAAGCAAATGAACCAATTAATAATTTAATGGAAATCACCCGGAATTTTAGAGGAGATGCGTCCCCCACCTCACTTCCTACTGTGGTCCTTCTGGAAATGGAGGAGAGGTGAGCCGACCGGAACTTTTCCCCCTGCAACCCCCTCCCTTTTGCCTGGGACCACACCTGAAGCCATTCGCTCACTAGACCCCTGCTGTAGGAGGCAGTTGGCACAGAGGCTTCAGAGCCCAGCTGCTGGCCCTGCCACTCACCAGCATGTGACACTAGGACGGTTACGTAACTTGCTGTGCCTCATCTAAAACAGTAAAACAGTGGGGGCAAGACAGAGCACGGAGCTTCACGGGCTGTCATCGTCATCCAAGGTCAGTAAGCCATGGCCCCCAGGCTGAGTCCTCCCTACCTCCTATTTCTGTAAATAAAGTTTTATTGGAACACAGCCAAGCACACTCATTGACCTATTGTCTGTGGCTGCTTTCCTGCTACGATGGCAGCTCTGAGTAGTTATAATAGAGACGATGTGGGCTGCCAAGTCTAAAATACTTATTAAATATTTTAATAAATATTTATCTGGCCCTTTGCAGGAAAATGTTGTCAACTCTGTATTGGGACTCTCCCAGAAGCAAAACTTTAGACAAGCGTTTGGAGCAAATGATTTATCAAAGTAATGCTGCCCAGAGGTACCAGTAAGGGGCTGAAGGAAGCAGGACAATGAGGGGAAGGGGGCCGAGCCAGGGTGTGACGTCGGATAAAGCCTCAGCCTGAGCCTGACCCCTCAGGGGGTGGTCCCTGAAGAAGAAAGTAGGTAGCAGCGAAGATCACAGAAGATGTTACATGCACAAGTCATCACACCAAGCACATTAGCTGCACTACCATGTCGATTCCTTGCTGCAGTCTTAGGAGGCAGGAAGTGCCTGGTCCTACACATACGAAGAGGAGCTACACATATGTCATGCTCCCAGCGTGTACTGAGTTCTGGGGCCACAGGAATCAGCGAAGCACTGTCCTTGTCCTCTTGGAGTGACTGGACTGTTTGTTGGGGAATCGATCCAGCATACGACTTCCACTGGAGCTCTGGCTGGCTCTCCTATCAGGGAGGAGGGAGGAGGTAGCATTGGGAAGAAGCCTTGAAGGAAGGATGGGAGCTGCCAGGTAGGGGAAAGAACTTTCCAACACAGGTCACAGCACATGCAAAGGCTTGGTGATGGAGAATGACAATGTCACACTGGCAACAGCTAGGAGGTAGGTGTGGGCAGTGTCTCTGTGTCCAAAATTTTCCTTCTTATGAGGACATCAGTCAGATTGGATTAGGGCCCACTCTAATGGCCTCATTTTGACCTAATGACCTCCCTCAAGGTCCTATCCCCAAATACACACACAGCCTGAGGTACTAGGGATTAGAACTTCAACATATGAATTGGGGGACACAGTTTAGCCCGTAACGGCGGACGTTTCAGAAAGCTCACCCTGCTTCTGATAAGGAGGCCAACTTGGAAAACAGAAACAGAGGCGGCAGGCTGGGAAAAACACCACTGCGGCTGTCCAGCCAGTCAAGAGCCTGAAGTCACGATGGCAGAGGCCACAGTCTGCGGGATGGCCGAGCCGCAGCCGCCGAACCGAGTCGTCCCTGTCCTCCAGCTGTGACTGCCCTTCAGATCCAGCAGCAGAGAGAAGAGGACAAAGGTATGCTGCCACAGAAAGGCACACAGCTGGTCCCCAGAGCACCAAAGGCCCACAGACCAAGTATCAGGGCCAACAGAGTCATAAAGCCAGCTGTCACCTGTCCTCTGATCAGGCCGTGGGGGTCTGACCTCCTGGGCAGCATCCTGGCGTCGAGGTTGTGCCCCCATTGTCCTGACTTGCTCACGGATTCCATGTCCTCCTGGCGCTGTCTGATCATCAAAGGAGCCTTGCACCACACAGGTTTAGCGTTCCCATCAGAAAAGGCGGCACTTTCTCTAACCTGTCCTCGGAGGTTCAAGGAGTCACGGAGGTGGTTCACACTGCTCATTCCCAAAGAATCGATTTATTTCCTTTGGACTCTGTGTCTTCCATCCTTTGAAATGACAATTTTTTTCTCTCCTTCTTTCCCTCTCTCTCCTTCTCTCATAAACACACACACAAACACACCTTCCCCAGTTCCTAACTTTCCACCACTCAAAGATTTATTCCTTCAGCCCAATCTCCTGGGAGAAGGAGGGTGCAATAAATATATTAAGTCACCAACACCTCAGTGTGGTTTTATTAATCGGGTTCTTCTACCCTCTGCATTAGCCAAGCGTTAAGAAAGTACTGAGCATTTTGAAGGAAAAGGTTACTGAAAAGAGATGGAAGAGTGGAGGGGAAAAAAGAAGCAACTTTCTGCCCAGCCTCGGTCAGCCTGATGCTGTAAGTCAGGTATCGGCAAACCTTTTCTGAAAATGGCTTTGCGAGCTGCAGAGTCTCCTTTGAAGTCACTCAACTCTGCCTTTGTAGCCTGAAAGCCGCCCATTCGTTTACAGGCAACACATAAACGAATGGGCTTAGCTGTGTCCCAGTTTTTTCCAACCATTTACAAACAAAAAACCATTCTTAGCTTGCCTGCCGTGCTAACCCGGAAGGTGGCCGGGTTTGCCTGACAGTCAGAGCTTGCAGACCCCTGCTCCTCGGGAAAGACAAAATTTGTCCAAAAGTCTTCTCTGCAAGGACAAGCCCTTGGACATTTTTTGGCTAGTCATCGTTCTTCCCTCCCCTTCTCTAGCCCGAGAGAAAAAAAGTGACTCCCTGTTCTGTGTGCTTTGTCCACGATCCCTGGGGGTCTGCTTTCCAGTGTGGAGGAGATGACAGGGTGACAAATGGACTGGCACGCAGGCTGCTGAAGAACTCTGGCCTCGAGGCTCATGCCAGTTGACTGAGAAGCAAGCCCGATGGGTTCCATCTGCCTACCCCTCCCCAGCCCACATCCGAGGCATCAGGCCCCCAGGGCTCCATCTGCCACACTTCTGGGGCGCCTCTCCCAAACCACCAAAGGTATTTGCTTTTACTATTACCGTCGGATTTTAGACATATAATCTCCATTAATAAAAATAACAACACTCACTTGGTATTATAGGGTACTAAATCCGCGCCAGGTGCCCTGCAAACTTTCCATGGCTGCAGTTCACTAAACGGGCCAGGATTCTGTCGAATGCTTCACAGGCACTGGGTGCGCCCAGAAATCTATGGCTTCAGTATTATTATTATCAGAATCCAGTTATACTGAGATCCCATTACGTTATAAAGAAAATAAAAGTAGCCCATATCTATCTACTCTGTGCCAGGCACATTGCTAAGTAATTTACATACATCACTTAACTGGGTCGTTAAAACGATCCTTTGACATAGGTTCTATTAGTGTCCCTATTTCATAGAAAAAGAAGCAGTCTTGGGCCCTGGCTGGTGTAGCTCAGTGAATTGAGCACTGGCCTGAGAACTAAAGGGTCACCGGTTTGATTCCCCAGTCAGGGCACATGCCTGGGTTGCAGGCCAGGTCCCCAGTAGGGGGTGCGTGAGAGGCAACCACACATTGATGTTTCTCTCCTCTCTTCTTTCCCCTCCCTCTAAAAATAAATAAATAAAATCTTTTTTAAAAAAGGCATATAAAAAAGAAATAGTCTTGGAGAGGTTAGAGAGGGCGTAGAATTCGTTCTACTAGATCAGGAGCCAGCAAACTATGTCCCACAGGTCGAATCTGGCCCACTGCACGCTTTTGTAAATAAAGTTTTATTTGGGTGAGAAAACAGAGGCTAAGGAAGTTAACCACACACCCGAGGTCACACAGCTGGATGGTCTGACTCTGAAGTCAGGTTCTTTGTCCCTGGCTCTCCCTGCCTCACAGTTGCCTGAGAGATTATATGATCCCGATTCCTCAGAGACAGACATAGAAACTTTAGGAAGTGAAAGCCCTGGTCCAAGTTCATACAGCTGGCAAACGGTGGTGCTAGAATGCTTGGCGGGCATACCACTGACATGCTGAGACACTGAGAGCCACCTTGTCCTCATGTAAAAACACATATGTGTCTAGATACCCCCAGAAACTGAAGAGTTGGGTTTCCCAGCAAGCAGAGGGAGAGGGAAGTTTTATTCTGAGAGCATGGCTTGGGTCTGATCCAGAAGCCAAGCCGGAGACAGGGGTTCTCGTATAGGTGAGTTACTGAGAGAAGTAAAAGAAACTCTGACTGTTCGGGGAAAGAAGCCAAGCATCTTTGTGGGTTCAGAGGAAGTGTGGCCTCAACCTGATTCCACAGGGAGTGCTGGGGTACGAATGGTACCTCACAGTTCTGTCACCTTGAGGTACGCGGCCAGGCCACGATACCTGGTATCTGTCAGCCATTGGCTACAGGTTGTCCCACAGTGAGGGCAGGTGGAGCATCTCTGGGAAAGGTGGCAATTCCCCAGAGGGTGGTGCAGCTTTGAGCCCTCAATGGCAGCCAACACTCACGGCGGCTGTGGGGTGTTGTCCCATTGTTAGAGGGGAACTTGGTGGGTGCCACTGGCCTCTACAACGGGCCAGTGACCCTGGAGGCCCAGGCCTCATTAACTGGCTCTGTGACTCTTGGAAGGCTGCATTCCCTTCCCTTTCCTACCCTTCCCCCTCCGCTCCTCTCTTCCTCCCAGACCTCCTCCTCCACCACTTTCCAGCGCAGGCTGGGCCGGGTCGGGCCCAGGCTCCTGGCTCCCACGTCTGGCCGTCAGCAGTCAAAGCCAGGGCTGAAGGTTCCAGGAAGGGACCCCTGGGGCCTCTTCTGGCCTAGGCCTGCCCACCCTGCGTCCTACCCTGGGGCCTACCTGGGAGGGGATTCCCTGACGCGGTCAGGGGGCGGGGCGGGGAGGCCTCGCGAGCCAGGCCTGGGGATTAATGAATGAGAGGGGAGGATGACAGCCAGGCCGCTCCTCCTCACCAGACGGTGCTGCACCCCCAGCCGGGCGAGCAGCTGCCCTCCTGAGGGCAACCCAAGTGGGCCTACTGCCTGGCCCTCGGTTGCCAGAAGTTGGGCTGCCAGGTCAGGGCAGGGGATCGTTTCCAGAGCTTCCAGAGGGTCCTGATTCTATCAACAAAAACACCCTCATCCGCTCTGCAGTCCTTCCTTCCACAGATATTCACTGCGTGCCTGTGGCCACAGCCTGTGCTGAAAGCCGGGAAAAACTGATGAACAAAAGAGAGAGGGTTCCCACCTCCATTCTAATGGGGGTGACAAAGAAGGACTGAGCATTGTAAAGCCGTGACTCACTCAGATATGCAAGGAAAATACAGTTTGTTTCCCTTAATTGGTCTAATCTTCGTCAAGAGCCCCGCCCTGCTGGGAGGTGGGGCAGGGCTGGGGGAGCACACTCCAAACTCACCAGTTTATGGCGCCACCCTGCTGGGCACTTTGGAGGCATTGGCTTCCTTTGGATAACTGCTCAGGCTTTTCCATCTTTTCCTCGTTTCCATCTCTGTGATGGCGTCTGAGTGTGAGGAAGGGCAGTGACCACCAGATAACTAGTAGTGGGGGGTGGAGGTCACTTGGAAGAACACTGGGTTCTCCACACTGGCCACGGCTTCAGAGCGGCTGGCCTTGTCTCTCCCTGCCTGGGACCCTCAATGTGCCTGGTCCTGTCTGTGGCGTGGCAGCTGCTACTGGGGACTCACCCAATCCCCTTCACTAGCCAGAGCTCCCACCCACCTCACAGCTGCTGCAGATGTTAGCTGCTAACCTGTCACACTTGCGCCCTTCTCTGGAGTTTTGCCCTTGGTAGGAGGGAGGGGCCCACCTCCCCTGGAGATGAACTCTGACCAATGCCTACCTCTCCAGCGTCACTCCCACCCCACACCCACCCTCCCTTCCAGTGCCACAGGCTTCCTTCTACTCCACCCTGGGGCCTTCCTGCTTGGGGTTTAAGTCCCAGGAAAGCTCCCTACCTCCCTTCTCCCCACTGAATGCAAGATATTTACAGGACTCCCATCATTCACTCAGTTTGCACTTCTATGTTCAATTGTGCGGTTTGGTCAATGTCTGTCTCCCAGTGCTCAACTCCAGATTCCTGAGGGGAGGCATCTCAGGAGTTTCCTCACCAGTTTTGCTAACCATTGAATCCCTAGGGCCCAGTACAGCACCTGGCACAAAGCAGGTTAATAAATACTTTTTGACATCACAAATGAATTAAATTTTAAGTGAATTCATGAATGAATAAAATGCAGCCCTTATCTTTTAGCACCAACATCCCTGCTACCTCCTGGAGAAGACTGGAAGTGGGATGCTGTTCTCTAGGGAGAACTATCCTTGGTGAAATGAGCCAAATTCCTGGCCACCAGGAAGTCCTGTTCTGGCAGGAAATGGAGGTCCACTTGCAAACTGAGCCCATGGCTCCCTGCCAGGTCCCCAAGCAGAGGCCAAGCCAGCCTTATACCGAGGTCTTGCAGGTTCACATTCACTTGCAGCTATACTTCTCTTTGCCCTCTGTGCCCGAGCCTTGTCTTTCTCCATCCCCTCCAACCCCTTCCTTTAGTGATCCCGTCACACCTTCTGGAAGGAGGGATTATCAGCTCCTAGATCTTCTAGGAGAAGGGACTCTCCTAGGTTCATAAAGCAAACTGGTGATCTAGAATCCAGATATTCTGAGATCCCACTGCATGATAAAGAGAATAAAAGTAGCCAATATTAACCTACTCTGTGCCGAGTAATTTACATATATCATTTAATGGAATCATTACAGCAATCCTTTGACATAGGTTCTACTAGTGTCCCTATTTCACAGAAGATGAAACTGAGGCTTGGAGAGGTTAGGGAGGTCCTAGAATCCATTCTACTAGATGAAGGATCAAAAAACTATATCCACAGACCAAACCTGGCTCATCCCATGATTTTGTCAATAAAGTTTTATTTAAACAGCTTTGTTCATGTATTCACTGTTGTCTGTGGCTGCTTTTGCACTACAACTGCAAAGTCGAGTCATTGAGACAGAGACCTCATGGCCCACAAAGAAAAAAAAAGTGTACTATATGGCTCTTTACCACCACCCCTGCAAAAAAAGCTTGCCAACTCATTTTAGAAGTCACCCCACCCCTCGGCTCTCCCTTTTACATTTGAACTCATTGGTCAGAATGTTTTTACCCACGTTTACAGCAAACATGTCCCACTGCCTGTTTCAGTTTTCCCCACTGAGCGCCCAGCACTAGAGGTGTCAATTAATGCCACCGGGCCCACGGCTCTAAGAGACACAGCCCCTCTCTGCACTGCCCACCATTCCCCTCCCTCGCTGCCCCCAGCCACAGTTGTTCCACCTCCTATTGCTACCCTGGCGACCCAAATCCTTTGCACGGAGGGAAATACTTTGTCCACAGATTCTCAGGCTTCAGATCAAGTTTACTAAAAAGTCCTGCTCCCACCTCTGGGTTCCTCTGGACTCTATCCTCCCTCCACCTGATCTGTTTCCATGGAAACTGCTGGCCTCCTGCATCCCTTTCATCCTCCTTTCTGGGAAGCAAGGCCTGCTCTCTGGCACCCCGGTAGCCGGTCCTGTCCATTATGAAGACCAAAGAAACAATATCTGGAAGAAATATTTCCAGGCACAGGGAGGAACCTGGTTGGGCTTCTGATTTTTTCTTTGATGTTCTCTAAAATAATACCGGGTGCTCTGAAAGCTCTGCCAATTACCTCGGCCCAGTGGATACTGGCTGGACAGGTGTTTGTCACCTCTCCTGCATCTCATGGTCAGCAGGCCTCCCTCCCTTCTGGGGGAGCAATTCTGGGATCTGAGCCAGAGGGCAAGTTGGGAACGTCTTCTTGTTAATACTAGGTATTGGGTTACAGAAGGGATTTTCAACTGGTGCACCACGAGAATTTATAAACACATGCAATACCTGACTATTTAGTCAGGGGCACTGACCTTTTTTCCCTTAGATTGTCAAATAAAAAAATGACAACAGCCAATACAACAATAGCCATCCAGTGTGAATGAATCTAAATTAAACCTTTTTTTTTTTTGTCAGATGGGCAAAAATTATATTTTTTGGTGTGCCACAGAATTTTAGTAATTAGCTTATGTGTGCCATGA